>JAODKN010016383.1:0-11277 GCA_026774425.1 Petrocephalus zakoni | reverse complement strand
TATTATTATTATTATTATTATTATTATTATTTTATAGGCAATGCAAATAATGTTCGAAACAAAAAACCTTTAATGGTGCATATATTACAACTGTTTAGTGTAATTGTATTTTTTAAGCAACTAAATCTGGAAGAAAGCGTCATCCATTGGAACACAACGTTATAACCAGCAACTAACAATAATATTAATTTTTTAATAATAAAAAGCCTAAGAGAAAGGTAGATAAGGTAGCGAGACCCGGGACTCACCAGGCGCCTCCGCTCTTCCTCCACGGTGTTCAGCAGCTGGGAGAACTCCTTAAAGGACTGGGCTGTAAAATAAGGACGGGCAGGCGTGACGGCGTCAGCAAACATGCTCATGAAGAGTAACGGGTTAGACTTCTGTACACTGTAACGCTGCTTCACATAGAGCTCATTTGGAGTTAGAGCACTGAGTGATGGACACACTGCTTTTAAGGCTCAGCACTATTACACCATGGTAACTGATAGACTGTTTAAAAACCATCAGATGTTCTTTGCCGTTGATTATAACTTATTACCACTGATTCAAAAGGGTCGTATTGCTTATTAGGTTTGGATAATTTTTCCGAAATATCAGTTATCACTCAGAATAGTGAGAGAATGAATATGAGAAATGGCACATACATACTCTTAGGTGAAATCAAGAAGATATTATAGGGTAAATGAATGAATAAACCAAGTTAATACATAAATGTATTTGATCCCACCTTTGGCAATTGAGGTATTTACATATTATTTCCTGGTTTTTACACCCAGATACATGGGTGAATACTTCAGATATATTTTTAATAGGCCATAATGTATAGTGTTATTTTCAGGCATGTAAAAAATGACTGTATTTTCAGTGTATCACTTTTTAATTTCTTCAAACGTCTGGCTCTTTGAGTATCAGTGTATACTGTTCCCTGGATGAATGCTGCCCACAGGTCTTTTTCCTGGTCATCTGGCCAAACCCAAAGTCCCTTCTCTTCCACTTCCTCCCCTTCCTCATCCTCTTCCTGCTCAGGAAATCTCCTTGATCTTAGATCTTAGTCTATATACCCCAGGTCAGTCACCTCCTCGGGAATGAAGCCGTTTACATTTGCAGGCTGCTTCTCCATGTCCGTCAGACCAGCCAGAGTTTCACTCTTTATTCATTTCATTGCACTGAATCCCATAAAACTAATGATTATTAAAGCTACGGTTACTGTTATTGTTATTATATTATATAATAATGGGCTGGCAAAATTATTATGGTGAAAATTCAGTTTCCCACGTGAAACTAACATGGGCAGCATTTAAAGAGTACTGAAACCAAAGACCACAGACAAATTACCCTCGGGTTGGAAGTCCGCTGTTAGACCGACAGGTGGATGAGTGAAGACAGGGTATGGCCATCGTGATCCGCGGGGCGCCAACATGCAATCGCTGACCTTAAAATCACCATTACACCCTTAACGGCATCACCCCACTGATGCTAAGGATATGTAATAAACGTGACTTATCACCAAGCAGTCGGACAATGCTTAGCATTTCTGAAAGTCACATGTAGTGAAACGTCACAGCTGATCATGTATACGAAGGTGGGTTGAGAAAAAAGCGACGCACTAAATCTAGGTTTGTTCCATCGCCAACTGTTAATTCCTCGCCCTGGAAAATGGAGAATCTAACGTTGAATTCTGATTGCTCAGGCCCTTCAAAGTTGATTGGCTAACTGGGACAAGTTTGAAACTAGGACTGGACAAGAAGACTCTGCACACATCCTCACCCCAGAAAATTTGTAGACATTTGTATGGATTATCGTATTGATGTACCTATCCCGAGAGATGAATACTAGGGATGGCTGATGCCGCTGATTTTATTATCGATCCAATGTGATCCATTACCAAGGCTGATATCGCTGATCTTGATACCAGGATTCTCAAGTTTTTTGTGAGTATTAAGTGCCGAACGACACTGGAAAAAACTCAAAATGCGATTGCAATATTTATAAAATAGAGAATGAATTGAGAATGTAACCAAACTGAATGCATTTGCCGAGAGCAATTTCCTCCGGGATCAATAAAGTTTTTCTGATTCTGATTCTGAATAGAGTCTGATAAATCAGCCGGTGGTGTCGCTGAGAGTCACCAGGCAGTACCGACAGAGCACTCGCTTTTGCAATTGTCTCTGCGGAATCCAAAATATCTCCATAAAGCGAAGATGAATGTCTCATAGTGGGGGGGGGGTGCCACTGGAGATTTTGGGCCCAATAAAAGCGTAAAATTATATCGGGCCCCCAACCCAGACCGGGGGCCCCTTGGAATCATCCTTACTCTCACCCCCCATCCACCCTTTGGGTGACCAGTTCTTGTTCACCTTCCTCATCCTCCTCATCACTCATTTTGTTAAACTTCTCTCAAACCCACCATGCTGCGTATGAGTCCAACTGCGAGGCTGGGAATATGAATGCCTTGGATAGGGCACGCAGACCCCATGCAAAAGCAGAGTGGTCAACATTCCATCATACCAGACAACAAGCATGCACAGTTGGGGAGAGGTGGCGGTAATGAATATGCAAACATAATCTGCTTTTTTTTGGTTTAACCCAACGTGTTTTTTTACCAGCTAGTGGGCAAATGCTCAGTCCTCTGTACTTATCTTTCATGAAGATCGCTCACCGAGTGGGTGAGCATAATTTCCAGCCCTGCCTGGCTTTGTTACGAAAAGCATTCCAACACTTATATATACAGAGAAATGATACACAAATCTGCAGGAATATTCAGGTGGTGTCCGCACTGGAACCTTTATCGTTCTAGTCTCAGCCAAGTCAAGAGTCGTTATCAAAAGTTTCAATGATTCACATTTTGAGAAATAAACATGCTAGATATCATATCTGAAAACCACAAAAGCTTGTCTTAAAATTTTTGAAAAACGTTTCTATTTGGCATGCAAATTAACGTACCGCTGTTCTGGATGTAAACTGACATTTGGAATTTATTTTTAAATGTATTTTTAAGTATCAGCTTTACCACAATACCAAGTATTCTTGCAGAGAGGCACACATGAAACCTCTTAAATCAACTCTGAATATGACGAACTGGATGCCAGTAAACAGCATTCTGCAGACGTCTTCCTGTTAAGAAATGTTTGTGCTGTCACTCTTACCAATGTTAATTTCATCATCTGTTTCTGCATCCCCAATGCATTCAAACTGGAACTCTTGAAGTGATTGCGAGAACTTCTGTACTGCTGCAGAGAGATCTGAGGGAGAGAGATGCTTTAGATTAGAAATTATTTATTAAGCAAGCACGCTTGGAAGCTTATGTCCCTCTTATTTTATCTCTTACCTACATGTTACATCAGGAACATGCCGTTAGGTGAACTGGCATCAGTAACTTAGTATAGGATTGTGTCTACGTCTGCATGAGTGTGCTTTTGCACTGGTACCTCAACCAGGACGTTCCAATTTTATCCTCTATGCCCTGGGATAAGATTAAGCTTTGCCTGATAAGTGCTCTAGAAGATGGGCATGTTTCTTAGTATATTTACATGTTTTTTTATGGCTCAGCAATCTTTCCATAATTTCTACAAAATACTGGGAAAGCAAAAAAGGTCCTAGATATTGACAGGATAGTATATGAAAGTAACCATGGTATAATAAAGAATAAATTAGACGGACAGACAGGCAGCTGATTATGGTCTGCCGAGCCGAGACCCTGAACATGTGTGGCTCAGAATGCTGCCCAGTGCTGCAGGGAAGAGACGCTTCATAGCCTCACTGATGTCGGGAGAAAGATTCTCCAGCACATCAACGTGGGATGAGCAGAAGGCTTAAGGTAATTAGAGGCGTAATGACAAGTCGAGGGCGTTGAAATGTGTTTCAGTAAAACACAACGAGTAACGTAATAATCAGTGCATAAATGGCAGATATTCATACCAACATATTAGCATAAACAGTATAAGATTTTTCATAGAGAACCTGGAGAAACACAAATTAAAAGTAAACCCTGCAGAGCTGCGAAATCTTTAAACAAAACAAAGATTTGTCACAAAAAGTGGCCATTTGCTCTAAAGCTAGTTTAAATGTAGTTCCTCATGCACCTTTTACAAATACTAACTTGAAACTTACTAGAAGCATAATACCTTTTAGTATGAAATGGTATGCCCATATAACATAATACACAAGCAACAGAACATTAAACCCAAGGCCCATTATATAATAATAAGTTTCAGTTTCATTGCGCCAGGCAGTCCTGGTCCACTATGATTATTTTGATAGACAGAGGCCAGACACTAACAATTTGGTTCCCATTGCTTTGGTTTCATTCAGATATTTGCCACCCATGTGGTCTCGCAGTTTGCTTATATTTTACTGTCATTGTGTTCAGGCTACACAAGCATAATGTGCACCAGTTCTTCATAAAAATGGCAAAGAGGCACATGCCTATCAGGGCTGCTCTCTTTTTTTATCGGTTTATGACTAATGCCATTGCGGAAACCAAAACAGCCCGAGTTTAAATAATGCATAAACTACGCCACAGCTACAATTAGATTTTTATATTGTATTTTACAGTTTCCTTGGGTGAAATGGTATTTGTGGAGACACAGTCGGCCAGCTATCGAACTTACGTATGTCTTATTTCTGTTACGTGTTGGTACACTTGACTGAGAGGTGCCAAGGCATGCTTGCTCATTAAACAGGCTCAGACTAGACTTCTATTAGATTGTTGATGCTGAGATCAGTTATATCATCATTCCTTGAAAAAAAAAAGAAGTCGGTAACGATTCCCCTACCGTTGTCCAGGAAAAAAAATTTAATCTTTGCGTCCGTCTAAATAGTGGAATTTCCCTGAAATTTATTAGCAAATATTCATAACAATCAGGTCAAAAATCAGGTAACGGCACCACAGTGATTTGGCAGGGTGTCGGTAAAACAACTCCTCTCTAAACTGAAAGATAATCTCTGATACATAATCCCAAACATCATAAATGAAATAATGGGAGGCAAATACTTGCCTTCTGGATGAACTAAGAAGGTAGAGAAAATCATAATGTTCGCCGTGCTTATTCATTTCAGTTTTTAATTCATTTTAGCTACATCGTTACCGAACATCAGAATGATTGATATAATGCTTGGCAAACATCACCACAAAGCATCAGGGCTATCCTGTGCATTTCCCTATAGAGCGGCGTGTTGTGTTCTTAGACACTCTTCTTAGACTCTGTGCCCCTATTTTAAATAAACACTAAGAAGGACATACAGGCCTTAGAATTTATACTGGTGAATATTCAGCCACCAGCCCATCTTTGGGGGCACCAAGGCAGACAGGGTTACACCCTGGAAAGGATGCCAGCGCATCGCGGGACTTACACAAAATGGAACCACATAAATGGAAAAAAAAGAACGACATAAACAATGAAAGGCAGAGCATCCCAAGGTTCTTCCCGCTTTGTGGCAGGCTGCATGCACACTGTGATATAGTATTATTATATGCATTTTACATTTCTATTTAACCTTCGTAAATCTGATTTTAGGACAACAGGCACAGATCTCCACCACAGTCTATGGTATTGCATCAAACGATCATTCCAGATGTTAAGTGTTTGTCGGCACACTAAACAAACCTTTAAAATCTCGGTTACGTAATGGTCAGAGTCAACTGAATACAATCAAACGGCGTTTTTTGGTGCCCATTTCTGCCTCTGGTACGATCAAATTACTATCTGAATAGCCAGCAATATACTTCTGAAGTACCCTTCATCTTTGTATTATTCCCATTAAAGAGATTTTAATTAAATTACACCAACTTTCAATTTCCTTTTCCATCATACTGCAGGCCATTTCCTACCTTTGTAATCGCATTTTGTATTACAATACTCAAAATACAGAAAATAACATTCCATAATAATAACACTTGTATCCCCCCAGGTCAGAAAAAAAACCCAGCAAGTCTCCCCTAATGACTGTACGAATATTCTTAAACAAAGAGCAAGTAAGTGCTGAGTAACACCAGGATTGCATACATCACGCAAGCAATGCCAAGGGGGACGAGGGTGAATTCAAAGGACTAATTCTGCTACCTTATTATTTTGATGGACAGTAAAATGGCCCAGTTGTTGACACTTGAGAGCGCTATGTGCTCTATAGTATAAAATCGACAGTGTCATTAATGACGTCCCTCTCATGTGCTCCGGTACAGAGTCAGAGTGCAGTGTGGCATTACAATGAGCCGTTTGTTCTGCTCGTTTCAGACCTGGTTCTGAAATATGTACTGTAACCGCACCTGGCGTCTGCACTCTGAGCCGTCTCTGCAGCACGGGATCAGAGAGCGTGTGCGAGCGTATCTCAGCAAGCTAAACAATGTTACCGTCATTTTATGGGGAATTAGGGAAATAAATTACATTTAATAAATTAAAGATTACTGGCTTTGGGTAGTCACTGAATGACCTGTTGTTTTATTTAAGTAAAAACATATTTTTCTTATTCAATCCCATGTTCCTAAGGTAGACCTGCTATGTAAGATGGTTTTACCTTGACAATAAAATGGATTATCAGTTCAGGTCCAAAGAGTTTGTAAAAGAACACATCTTAATAACTGATGTATTTAGTTTTGAAACTGTTCATTTTTATGTCATTATAAATTGACCTTTGGACTTAAAGCTAACTCCTGGGATTTAGTTGACCACACCCACACATTGTCAGACTCTAAACAAACCGTAATAAACCAGACATGCCACGGTATAGTGATTTGTTCATGTTGACTTGTAATCTACAGGAGAATACCCAGCATAAACCTCTGGACCGCCACCAACAGCAGGCTGGGCCAGGCCCTATAAATGAATCCCTAATTTGAGTCTTAGTCCAACTATAAACTCAACAATGATAATATTTGTGCTTGACTTCACTGTAACAGGAGCTCGAGATGCCCCAAATAATTATAAGAACTGCCATACAGAGTGTTGTTCCTGCTTTATATACTTCGGACACCCCACGAGAAAACAAATGGACATTACAGGGAAGTATAGTGAAGTATAGAGAGGTAGGAAGTGAGGGATGGAGAGATATTAACCACCGCTACACCCGGGGGCACCAGCGGGTATGGGTACCAGGCAGATTCAGGGGGCACTTTGTAAGGGGCCCAAAACCCATAATCAACAGAGGGGGACGCTCTACTTCGTAAAATGTACTAAGGGGTACTAAGGGGTACTAAGGGGTACTAAGGGGTACTAAAGGGTACTAAGGGGTACTAAGGGGGTACCTAAGGGGTACTAAGGGGTACCCGTATTTCTTCAGATTGAAAGTGGCAACACATAAAGGGGGTCCAGATTTTACAAAAATCAGGGCAGCCCTGCAAGCAATACACTTCTGTAACAAAAGCTAAAAGTCAAGTAAGGTGAATCTCCAAAGGGTCCAACAAAATTATGCCATCCAATGCTTTTCTCAACTACTTTGGCACATTTCATGAAGCATACTTAACATTCCTATGACTATTAAGTGCCTTTTTCAAAAGAGTTTATACACAAATAGAACAAAATAGCAAAAACCATGAACTGTGGGAACCAAAAATAGAACAGTGTCATATCTGAAATTTATGGAATATATTCTTGAATCATTCTGAAAGTTTGGTGAGCTTTAATGCATGTGGTAGCTTTTACAACGGTTGCTTAGTTATATCAGTTTGGGTGAAAAATATTTCACGGGGAAAGTACATAGTCCTGGGAGGACATGCAAACTGCACACACACTGCCCTGCTCCCAGAGGTGTGAGGCAACAGTGCTGACCACTGCACCACCACAAAAAACACTGAAACCGTGTATTATAATGCTCAAAGTACAGAAAAAACATTCCATAATAATAACACTTACATCCCCCAGGCCAAAAAACACCCCCAACAAGGCCCCCCTAATGACTGTACGAATATTCTTAAACAAAGAGCAAGTAAGTGCTGAGTAACACCAGGATTGCGTACATCACGCAAGCAATGCCAAGGGGGACGAGGGTGAATTCAAAGGACTAATTCTGCTACCTTATTACTTTGATGGACAGTAACATGGCCCAGTTGTTGACACTTGAGAGTGCTATGTGCTCTATAGTATAAAATCGACAGTGTCATTAATGACGTCCCTCTCATGTGCTCCGGTACAGAGTCAGAGTGCAGTGTGGGTATACTATTATGATCAATTGCCAGCATGCAGTAAAATATTTGCAGGTCATGGGAAATAATGAGACGTGATGTTCTGATGAACACAAGTGACCTCATGATGTGGAGGTTACACACATTGTTCTGAAAATATTAAATGCCATTTGAGAAATGTGTCAGAAGCTAATTAGAGAAAACAGAGCTGAAGCACAGTCAAGGCACAGCCGAAACACAGTTTCGGAACAGGACCCAAAGCCATAAAATGAATGGACGCATGAAATATATGTAGAAGAACAAAAAACACCCAGATTTACATCTGAGAGCAGCTGATCACATTTCTGCTAACATCAACTGACAGGCACATGCCTCCGTCTGACAAAGTCGTGCATCGCATGCCAAGAAGAAGGTGAGGAGCCTCTGCTCAAAGGCAGGAGGGCAATGTGCTGCCGGATATGCGGCTAACGGTCCTGCGCGCACTTTCTGTCATACGACCTGATCACTGAAAGCAGACCTCTCCTCCTTCCCAAACACTGACTGCACTCCCAGCAACATTTCAGAAGATTGGGGAAAGAGAGATCAGTAGGTAATGCACCTCTGACGCATATAACTGCACCCTATACATAACATTAAACTGAACTGAGAACTTGCACTGAATTAAAGAAATGTCATATAAAGTCCATCTAAGTTCAGGTAAAATTTGTTTCCTGTTTTAACCGGTTTCCTTAATTTGACAAGCATTTTGGGGGAAATTTTGTTGTTGTTTAGCTTTTTTAGCTTCCTACAGGCAAAATTCATGACAGCCCGTGGTACAAAATAGGTTGAAAACTTGAGAATATGGTTTTGCATTCAATAACTGATTTTTCCTCCTCACAAATTCTCTTGTGAGAATTTCTTCTGTAATGCAGTGACAAGAGAAAGGAGATTAAAAGCCATTTCATCAGTAATTATTTATAATATATAATATTATAATATTAATAATATACTGTAATATAAACAGTATTTTGTTACTTTGAACATATGACCACAATGAGCATTAGACTATCATTTTATTTTATAATAGTGCCCTACACATTTGACAATAATGATTGTTTTTAACTCTTCAAATATGTCAAAGCTTTTTCCAGCTTGACTTTTGTTTATGTAGCATTTTGGTTATATTTCACTTGTGTAGGAATTACGTTTTTTATGATTATGTGGCATTAAATGGCTTAAATATCAAATTTACCTTTTAATAAAGCCAGTCTGAAAAACTCTGATCAATTCTGCTACCACTTCATACTTCTTCCTTAAGCTGGGGCCTGGATAAGCACCAGGAAATGACGTCACTTCCTGTTGCGTCTGCAGTCTTGAGCACAATCATGAATACCTTTTGATTAAAGGACTCCTCTGGTTAAAAGTATCCTTATGCAAAACCACAGAGGTTATCACAACATTATAAGGAATAACAGCATTAGTTATACAAGGGGGCTTTGTCTGAAATTTTTAAAATCATCAGATCTGTCACTGTCAAACTTCCTTGCCAACTGATACTAATTGTACTAACAGCATTACGCAACTGATCATCTCAAGGCCTTCCTCAATGTCAGTCTATTACTTTTTTAAATAATGCTTTCAGTATAGACTGAAAGGTAACTTTTGCCTGTGGCTTCCCAGCTGGACTCAGGAATTTTGTGGTGGGCAGCCATTGCAAAAGGCACTTTTGCTGGAGAAGCTGGAAGGCTGGAAGGAACATCTGAGGGTGATGAAGCAGGGGAAGGAGATCCTTAAGGCTCAGTGATTGCATGCCTTCCAGGATGCTGAGATGTCAGTGAAGCTTTTATTGAGGAAGACGCAGTAAACAAAGCAATCCAGAACATTCCAAAAGGATTCCCATCATGCCTCTGACAATGCAAATATGTCACACCTGGCCAACTCATTTATTACGTCATCCGCGTCACTCCACCAAGCCAAACCCTGAGTGGCAGTGGCAACGTGCATACAGCGATTTCACTGCAAAATACAGCTTCCCAGGGCGAAAAGCCACAGAGAGGAAGAGCTGGAAATCCACTGGGAATGATATCACTGGACAATGCTGTCTCTTTAGTACAGAGGTGGGTAATCCGGGTCCTAAGAGTTAAAATCCAGACCAAGATTTTGTTTCAATAAACCAGTTAAGTATTAAGAGTCTCAGTCACAGGGTGCTGAACTAGTTGGTTGAAACAAAATCATAGTCTGGATTTTTACTCTTTAGACCTGGATTACCTACCTCTGCCTTAGTATCATGGCGGTATTTATGAATTACATACACAATGCTGGGACTGGATCTTATGATAAGCATATGATATTTGGCAGGTTGCTCCCATGACCCAGGGCGCTTTTCCACCGCACGAAGTTCGGTACTTTTGGTACGGTACTTCCGCTTTTCCACTGACTTCCGGCCGAGTAGCAGCACCAAAAATCCAAGTACCGAAAGTGGCAAACCAGTTGGGGTACTTCTTCGGTACTTCGGTACTTCGGGGCGTAACTTGCAACCCTTTCGCTATCTCCAGATATAGCGATGTGATTTTGTTGTAATAAATATTGTTGTAATAATTATTTATAAGTTAGTTAACATCAAATTAAAAAAATAGTTAACATAAATTTCTCACAAACCCGACTAGGAGTGAGAACGCATACAGCGCCCAAGCAAAAGCAGCGAGGTAAACTTTAAACTGATTTTAAAAACATATATTGCATATAAATATAATATATGCAAGAAAGAACCATTAAAATTGCAGTTAGCTAAGCCTTTTCCCTATGCCAAAGTAAAAATGTTTTAGCGAAACATTAACCCCCTGCGCCGTCAATAATGTCCGTATAAAACCGAAAGTAAGAAAAAGTCCGATCTTAATTTACCGCATGTGCATAACATGCAATGTCTAGATTTAATATCCAACATACTACAGCCATTGTTCGAATTCTGTACAAAATACCCCGCCTCACGTTGTCCTTTTATTCAGCGCCAGTACCAGTTTTTACGCCAGTGGAAAACCAACACAAAGAAGTACCGAAATTTTGGTACTTTACTGAGGTACCGAAAATACCAAAAGTACGGTACTTGCTGCGGTGGGGGGGGGGGGGGGGGGGGGGGGGGGGGGGGGGGGGGGGGGGGGGGGGGGGGGGGGGGGGGGGGGGGG
>JAODKN010016382.1:0-11286 GCA_026774425.1 Petrocephalus zakoni | reverse complement strand
GTGAAATTTTACCCATAAAGACACTGGTGATGATGATGGTAGTTTGTGTAAATCCTGCAGCTGCACCAATTGGTTAGTCTGTCACTACTGTTGTCCAGCTGTTTTGTTAAGGCTTTCCCCTGTGTATAGAGAGAGGTATCTTACTGGCACAGTGTAAGTGCAAAGATGTGGTCCCTCTGGTAACTGGGGGGGGGGTTGAAGCTGCGCGCCCACATCCTTAAATGACCTCATTCATGTAACATGCAGCAGATAATGTGGAAGAGTTTCAGGAACTCCTTTATTGGTGGGTCACCATTGTAAAGACAGTGCTGGGTTCAATGGCACAGTGTTTACATCCATGGGTGATGTCAGACCTGATGCACGGGTAGGTGAAAAAAATACACATTTTTGAATAAATTTTCACATTTAATATTTACAAATTCCAACTAATACAGAAAGAAATCGAATCTCCAGCATAGGAAAACAATCGGAAATCTATTAGAAAGGTATCTGCATAGCAAGAATAGCTAAACTTGGTGGGGTTAGATTACATTCCCGAACGTCCACTTCGTTGAGGACGCTGCAGGACCGAGCCTAGGTATCTCGATATGAACAGAGACTGGTTTAAGCTGTAATCTGTTCAATTCAATTGTGCCCAGAGGAATCAGGCATGAAAACTGCAACGGCAAATTTCAAACGCATGCCAAAATCATCTTCAGCTAGTCCACCAGCCATTTGCCCCATAAAAGTACAATTATATTAACTTAATAAAACATAGAATACTCCTTTGTTAACTTAACACACCCTGTTACTCCAGTGCTACAAAGATACAAAGCATCACCAGTGTATTTCGGTACCCGAATTAATGTTAACCAGTAAGCCATTACAAAAAGTACAGGAATGAAACACTGTTAGTAGATTTCAGCTATACGCCCTGCCTCTCTGGTTGGCTCGTCCATCAAAGACAGGAGTCATGTGCAAAAAAAGACAAGACAACCCGGCAAAAATCATCAAAAAAAGAACTATGCAAAATGGTTAAAATACCTAAGGTCCCCCAAATACAAAGGCCAATAATATTCATGTGCTCTCCAGTTTAACAGGAAATAAACGACCTCGTGCAAGTGACAGAGTCGAGCAGAAGTCATATCAGTGGCTCCATTTGCAGAAGGTTTCAGAGACGAATGTCCGCAGTTATTTCAGCGTAAGCGCTAAGTTTCCTCTCTCCGCCTCTATTATTCGTAGCTATTCTTTTGGTGGCATTCTGATATTCACTTCTAAAATGCAAAAGGGTAAGGCCTGGAAACACCACAACAAACACCCCCCCCCCAAAAAAAGGACATGAATAATTTAAAAACAACAAGAAAACTACTCCCAAAACAAAACAGCTCACACAGAGAAACAAACGTAAGAGCAATTCAGTTCACGCCCAAAATATGTCGTAAGGTTTAGAGGGGAGTTAATATTTAAGGTTAGAATTTAAGGTCTCTGTTTAATCTGGTCCTTTTGGAACATTTCATGTTCTTTTCCATGCATCATGAAATAGATGAAACAGGAAGTATAGCGGCATGGTTCAGGAACTTAGTGGCTTAGGCGACTTAGGCATGATCACTGCTAGGGGACAGGAATGTGACAATGCCAGTCACATCTGCTCACAGTGACACCGTCACTAAATGCAGCCATTCGCACAAGGAGGACAAAACGACTGCATAAAACAGAAAAGCAGCTTCGCCTACTTCGAAATGGCAGCTTTTTCTCTCCGTACTGGCACTCAGCATACAGGCAAGGCTATTAGCCCTTACAAAAAAATAGAATAAAAAAATGTGTTTTTAACCTCTGACGATAAAACAAACCAAAGTTGGTTTTATTGATAAGTTAGGGGCTTGCAGTTTGGATGTTTCTTCCATGACCCACCTTGGGACAGACCCCAATAACATGGCTTAGGTCCAAATGCATTGCAAAATTAATAGAATGCATTAGCCCCAGAGCTGTTTGGACACTGGAGTTCGAGGTCTCTGCCACACTGACAGTAACATGAAGTCTTGAAAATATCAGGCTGAGTAGCTGCTCACTGATTTCAAAACACAATGTTGGGCTGTCTAGAAAACTGAAAATGCATTCTGCAGTTCGGGGGGGATCGAATTTCCATTCGATCGCTATAATACTTTTGTTTCCCTGCATATAATTGCCTGATCCATCTTCTTGAGAAAGATCACTTTAAAAAAAACTGCAATTTGTGAGTCAGTTTAATTGGAAAAACACTGACGATAGTGTTATACGCAAAATATTTTTACAACACAGTGTGGTTAGAACACCTCTTAGACTCACTGCTTTAGCAAGGATGCCGGAAATACAGTGAGCTGAGATGATAGCAGCTCACGTACATAGACACCACCATAACTGCAATTCACTGTAATCTCAGTTTGCTTATACAGATGGCTAAGTACACTGTGCCTATGTGAGAGGACACTGTCCGCTTTCACAACTTGAGACAAATTTGTCAAAGTATAACCCAGATGACAGTAAAATTACAAAAACATCCATCCTAAAGTCAGAAAAAAATTGCAACATCTTTTTTTGTTAATCAAGGCAAATCTCCAGCAATCTGAGGTCTTTGTGTAAAATAATATACATCGTAAAAGAGGCAGTTTACAAGAATGACAAAATGACAAAAGAAAGGCAGCTGAACACAAATGCCAAGAGAAAATCAACGAAAAGGAGCAAACCCACATTAAACCCAGCAATCAAATTCAGGCGATTTCCTTACTATACGTACCATTTTCAACACCGGAAGTCCATTCCAGTTCATTAAAACCTTTCCCACTCCTAATCAATACACTTACTCACATCCCACATTCCATATCCATACGGATAATGCTTCTCCACTGGAAATGACAACTCCACCGTGGCTAATGTCCAAAAGCGCATCAGAAATGTAATGGTGCCCGATTTGAGAGCAGACGACCACCCGCTTGGTTAAAGCTGGAAACCACCAGCCATGCAAAGGATGAAGGGCCCTGTATGGGGGCCGCGACGGATGTCAATCGGAGACACTAGTTCAGGTGATGAGAAAAGGTCAAAAACAAGGCAGGTGAGCGTGCGACGCGTAGTTCACAAGCCAGATTTTTAGTTTCACTTGAAACTGAGATACTATCATGAAATGTCATGAAAAACAACCAAAAAGGTCTGAATAAAATCTCCTGGGGGGTACTTGTCACAAAGGAAAAAAAAAATAATAACATTACAAAGGGAAAAAAAGATTCACATTTTGATTAAAAAGTACACCTCAGAAGAAAGAAGAAAATGGACCCCTTTTGGCAAAGTTAGGGACGCGCTATGTGGACACCCCTTGCAGAAGGTCTGCATCTTACTGATAGGGGACGTGTGGGACAAGAGGGGACATTTAAAGGGGACAAAAACTGGACATAGAGCCTAGTTTGGTCCCACCTTTCATATGACCAGGACATTCTTCCTGGGGTATTTGGTAGGAGACAAGGTACAGACACCACAGGACAATGTGGACGAAGATCGAGCAATTCACATAAAATCAATTATTGCTTTTTGTGACGGCTACTTCTGATGCATTTCTCTAGATGGAGGAAAATCCTCAAACCGCTTGAGGGACTGAGTAAAAGCAAGGAGGCGAGTGTCACAGAGCCGGTGTACTACAGGTCCATTTTCTTGATATAGGTCCTCACAGTTTTTAAATCTACCACAATCAAATATAACCAAAATATAAACAAAGAGAAGGTCAGAATTTGGCTTTGGCACACAGTCTAAAAATACATATTTACACACAGTACCAGGAAAGTTTGATGTCCGAGATCCAACTTGTCTCCTGACTGCATCGGTGTTTAAATTAGTTTATAAAAATCTCGAGGGAGCAAGGAAACAAGAGGAGAAAATAAAATAAAATCAACACTATTTACACTTGTTAAATTATTAAAATGGCTTTTGACATATCGTATGCTGGCTTTATTCAGAGCCAGGCAGCAGCTTCTCAGGTGAGGAGGATTCCTTTCTTTTTTTCCTCACAAATCAGTCAGCTTCAGCAGTTCCAGGAAAGCACCAACAGCCCCAAAATAACCCTACAGACAACGAGGGACACAAAACACTGGTTCCACTTCACTCCGTCTTACACACACCCATGTAAAGATGGGTTATTCCATTAGGTCTTGGTGAATAACCATCTTCACATGACAAATATATGTATATATGGTTTTACACTTAACCCAAAACATCAACCCAGACGTCATTGGCATGAACCAAAATTCAAAATACACATGCATAAAATGTTAAATGTTAAAAACACACATATACACATATATGTAATAAAGGGGGCTGGACAGAATAACAGAATAAGAACTTGAAAGGGGGGAGGCACCCTTTGCCTTCAGAAAAGTATCAGTCCTTCTTGGAAGGCTGTCATATAAGTCCTGACCTGTGTGTAATGGGATACTGGACCATTGTTCCAGAAGAAAAGTTTTTGGTTCTTTCAGAGATTAAAATAGTGGAAATCTACTTTGCATCTATAAATCCCATGAAGGCCCAATGATGCTTAGACCCGGTCATTAGGAGGGGAGACATGAAAGGAGCCTGACTTCATGCAGGTTCATGAAACCACAATAACCACAATTTGTTTAGCATTTGGAATGGGGGTGTCTTCTTGGAATATGGGAACATCACGAGAGAACAGTCTTTGCACTAGAAGGTGCACCTGGTCCTGTAATATGGCTTCATATTCTACGGCTAGAGTGACTATTGCAAGATGGCCGCCTTTATCAGCAAACACTGGGATGATCCTTTGGGTTTTTGCAAACATGCATCTCTCCAGATGCAAGGGAAAGGATGAAAGATGACCCAACAGCTCATATTGGTTTTGGAGGTCCAGTTTTCGTGTTCCTGACATTAGGATACGCATCTTTACACAATAGCTTTGGATATATTAGGTTTCCAGGCAGTTCTGCCATAAATTCCAGCTTTTGAAGCTGAATCAGCATCTCTGTGACCCAATTCTGCAATCATTTTTCTATGATACTTAGCAAACACCTTGTTCGCCTTTTCTGATGCAGTTTGACGGCGCCCAACATGCAGGGTTGTGGTTTTTGAAGCTATTCCCCTTGACACATTAAATAATTCTGGCATGACTATTTGGAATCTTGGGAATGCTGCTAGTTGCATCATCCATCCATCTTCTAACTGGTCACCGGGGAGTTGCATCATTCTGCTTGGAAAACTTAAAGTGCTGATTGTCAGACCTGTTTTGTAACTGACACATCCTGCTACTTGGCAATCAGCCTAATACAATGGTGTTTGGAGATGCCTTTGTAATTGTGATTTAATCACTTCAAAGTTAAAGTGCTTTTTCGTGGAGCATTTCTGCTATTTTATCCAGCCCCAGTATGCATAAACACACTCACATATAATCCTATCTTTACCTCGTGTTCCAAAAACAGAGCTCTGAGTTGTCCTTTCGACCAGAAGTCCATGGCGTATGCCAGCAGCTTTGTCGACACCATATTTATCCGGAGGAAGTTCCCAACGAAAACGATCCTGTCGATTTTCTGGAGGGGGGGGGAGCGATGAGAGAATGTGTGACCGGAGAATACCTTCAAGTCACTTTAGTGCTAAGTGCTGTTTTGCTGCCACCTAACTGTGGAGTTTGGAATTACACTGGTTGGCCACACATCATGGCTGTGTCCGAAACCGGGTGCTGCATCCTACCCAAGACGCAACCTCCGTACACCGCGTCCCTCGAATGCTGAAGGCCGGAAGAAAGCTGCTGTGAAATCGGACGGTCTAGCCTTCAGATCCAGCAAGAACCGTAGCCAATTGCGTCGTATCCTCAGCGAAAAGCAATGTGATTGGCTAAAAGTTGCTATGGCAGTCGCAGTAGACAAGCCCACAGTCAAGTGGGGAGTTTAATTATTTTTTTAATTATTATTTTTTATTCCGATATATTTTATAGTAATATTGCATAATATCAAATAGTTATTTTATTTATCATCATATTTTTGTCTATTTTATTATAGATTTCTTTTATTAAAGTAAGTTTATGCCCCAATTCGGACACAGCCCATGAGTCAACAAAGGTAAACGCAATTACTGATCCACATTAGGGAAATGGGTAATTCACATCATAATAAAATCATTCCTTACTACAAAAGCTGAATTTTAATGTTGAAATAGTATGAAGACTTCAATAAGTGGTTTACCTAATTGCCCAATGTCAAGGTGATGATATTAAACAGAGGAAAACTAAACTGTTAAAACGTAAAAGCAATTCCTGGATCAGGATTCAAGGCACAAAGGTTTCGATGTCAGAAGTTTCTGCGTTCAAGGGTATTTTGTAAGGATATTCTCATCAGTTTTGACATACACTGAGCATTTATCTAAGGCCTTTACTCGCAGCCACCCAGCATCACGCAGACAGGGACCCCGGTGCTGCTCTGAGCGCTCTGATAGCCCTGTACAATGCTGCTTGGTCACCCAGCATCACGCAGACAGGGACCCCGGTGTTGCTCTGAGCGCTCTGATAGCCCTGTACAATGCTGCTTGATCACCAGGCCACAAGGCAACACTGTAAAGAAGCTCAAAGCACGCAGAATTTGGATGAGGCATAGAGCTGCTTGGGTCCCCCACAAAGTACAGTAGAAGCTCCTATATCTGCCACTCTAGTAATAAAAGTAATTCTAAAATATCAGTAAAAACATTTTTTTAATTCATGATACTATTATATAAAAGATTTATATTACATTAAAAACAAAAAACAGCAAATAAAAGCACTGCACAATACAAATGTCAGTACCTGTGCACACCTTTCCCAGTGTATCTTGCAATGTCTGGTGTTCTATCAAAATGTCATGTTAAAATAACAGTACACAACTCTCTCTCAACGGCTCTTACAACTGATACATGCAAAAGGTACATCCTTAATGTAAATGAAAATCTGGTGAAGCCCATCACCTATCACTCAGAAGTTTCAAGAGCATCTGGGGGATCTTCAGCACATATCTAATCACGCTTGCTTACCTCATTGACAGCACACATGCGGGCAATAGACCCAATGTTGTTGGTGATGGTGACCAAGGTGGCTCTGGCGAGGTCCTCTTTACTGATAGTATCTCGTTTCTCTTTGCTCATCATGTGGCCAAAGCTGCAAAAGAAAATTAAGCCTAAGAATTATTAGGGAAATGCGTGGTATTAAATGGCTAGCTATATGCAGGTGGCTAACCGGTACCTAGCAGCAGATTAATGGAGAACAGGCTAAACGCCCCTCACCTGGATGCTACCGCTGTCCCCTGCAAACCGAAGCGCTCGTAGTCTCCCCCGTAGATGTCCTTCACCAGCTTGTCTACGTTAGTGCTGTCCCCTTTGGCCGCCATCTCCAGGGCCTCCTCGAACGTCTCGCAGCCGGTCAGCAAGCAGCACAGGCCGAGGAATGTACCGCCTCCCAGGCTGGAGAGGCAGGAGAAGAAGAGTTAGATCACAGGCACCTTCTAACTTGGCATTTTCATCTGTTCGTCTTCAGAACTGCAGGCAAAAGCTCAACTCAAATGACATCATCCACTTCAAACGTCCATTGCCATTAAAACATTATCCATTATACAAGACTACATCACCTAAAATTATTCTATGAATATATAACATATGTATGAGCAGCTATAATGTTAAAAAATTACCAATTGGAGAGTCTGGCGACTTAAATAGAAAGCCAGGTAAGATACAGATAAAAGCCTAATATAACTCATATAATTCTCATTGTACATTTACATGTGCTTTCCTACCAATACTGCATACTACAGGCATTCCGTGATTAACACCGTTTAATGCATGACATAAAAAGTATGACTGGAAGAGAGCTAGGCTTTAACGAGTCGACACTACGGACTATTCCTCACAAGAGTATCATATTATGCAAAAGTATTATATTATGTAGGTTACATATAATTAATTATATTGAGGTCATTTAATAGAGGAGCAATTTTTACAGTTAATTAAATTTTATTAACATGGTTTCAGTAGGTGCTACAAGTCAACTGTAAGCATCAAACACTGGACACATATTTAAGTATGTAATGATATTTAATAATTAAAAAATATATATTTTTTCCTGTATCATGATCCTGTGTGCATTGTACAAAATTCTACTATATTTTCTCAAGTCCACAGCTTGTTTTATTTATTTATTTTTTATTTATTACTGTATAGCGAATAACCAGTTCCTGTGACGTGTAGCTAAGCTCTGATTGGGGGAACATAGTGATTCTTCTCTGGCAACCGGCGCCTCGCAGGCGTCTGATAGGTCAGCAAAGCCATGTTGTACTAGACTGTCCAGACAACTCGACCAATTTGCACTTCCAACACTCTGCCACCGGGGAGTTCACAAACAGCTGGCAAATGACAGAGTTTTGATTACAGCTGAGATTTCACTAAACTACTTGAAAAGCCCTAGAACAAGTGGTTCAGACAAGATTGAGAACACTCCGTACAAAGTTTTTTTTTTTTTTAAGTCCTGGGAATAGGTAAAATTCAAAGTAAAATGACATAACTAGAAGGGAGCCATTTCAGCTTTTCTCTCTAGACCCAATAAACTTAAAACGGTCATTTACTGTACAGCCATATTGCCATTAGTCATTATCGCTGGATGAGGGAGCCTGTCTCATTTTCTCAGTTAAAAGAGTTTCATGACACACGAGTCGCATGAACACGTGCAGCTCATGCAATGATATGACCCTCGAAAGAACGATGCAGCTACCTGGTCCCAGTGACCCGTTTGTAGTCGTCCTTGGAATAGACCGCCAGTATGCTGACCCCGGACCCGATGTTCACTAGCAGCATGGGGAAGGGGTTGTCCAGGCTGCATGGCCTCTTGATGCAGTTCTCCGGGTCGGACGGATTTTCAAAGAAGTAACATTCCGGATGGCCGTTGAACCCGACCGAGTCAACATACAGGAGGCCCTGGATGAGGCAGTCCAGTTCATCCAGTTTCAGGAGCTGCAGGTCAGCCATCTGCAAGGACACAGAGGAGGGAAAAAGGGAACAAAATATTAGCACAGGCAAGGGGTGGGGGGTCCTACAGCAAAGGGCTGCCCTTTGCTCTGCCAGATGAAAAACCTTTAAAGTGGTACAAGGAGATAGAAGAACCAACAGCCATCCAGAAAAAACACGTACCTCAACCCGTGGCCCCTTCAGGACCAGCCCAACGTGGACAGAAGAAAATCACCATCATCCCCGCACCACCCATAAGAACGACGCCAACCTCCACACGCACCGTTCTGAAGTCCTCCTCGAACTTGTAGGCACCACCACCGGTGGCACACAGCGTGGTGTGCAGGCTGGAGAAGTTCTTGTCTCGGCCCATCTGGATGAAGCGGTGCATGGCCTGCGTGGGGAAGCGAATGAAGTGTAGGTTGCCCTTCCGGCCGCACATGGCCAGGTCCTTCAGCTCCAGGTGCACGTCGCGGATGCCCGTGTTGCCGTAGGCCGTGTTGTACGTCAGGTACTTCCGGATGCTCTTCAAGTTCTCTACCTCCTCCTGTTCCTCCTCTGCCGTAATGTCCTTGGGCTCGAAGTACACCAGCTTGACCAGTGTCCCACCGATGTCCATCCCAAACCAGGGAAAGGCTGCAGTGTAAAGCGAATTTAACCACTCAAATGGGTGAAGAATCCCAGCAATGCTGCCCAATCGTACTTCTTTTCCTTTTCCTTGTAATATCATAATACCAGTGTTGGGGAAGTTACTCACAAAAATAATCCATTCCGGTCAAATGCGGGTCCAGACCAAGGTTTTGTTTCAACCAACCAGTTGAGCGTAAAGGGTCACAGCCAAAGAGTACTGAGCCGGCTTGCTGAACCAAAACCTTGGTCTGGATTTTTACTCTCTGGACCTGAACTTGTCTGTGATGAATTACTTTTGTGAATAACTTCCCCAACAATGCATAATACTGCATTTAATTTGCTGCATCACATTAGCACACATTCATCCGTGACCGGTTACGAGCCCGATTAAGACTACAGCCTGAAAGGAGCCTTTCACCCATCAAACAAGCCAGGAGAAGCCGTCGATCGTCCGCCTCGCACCCGTATAGCGACGTCGAAATACGAGACGGGTTTACCGAACGTCTAGTGTTTTTGCAGACCGAGCGGGAGAGCAGAGCGCGGAGAGGAATCAGCTCGCGTTTGCCGGAACCGACTCTGCATTGGCACCTGGGGGCTGTGGTTGCCATGGAAATGATGGCAAAGCAAAATGCCTGCATAGAAAGTTTAAAAAAAAAACCTAAACCTTACTACATGCACTGACAAATTCTCACACGGAGACAATTACAAAAATGACACATAGTGACATAAATCCAGAATCATATATGATGAAACAAAGAGAGATGGAGGCTGAAAAAATATTAAATTACAGCAGAGCAGGGTGAGTCTTTGATATTTTAGATGTGTTGCTTGCTAAGATGGCCGGTTTTCTGAAACTGGGGTATTAAATTCATTAAAAAAAAAAAAGTTTTGAAGGCACAGGTATCACAGACCCCTTCCCATACGCCTGTCAGCCATCAGGGCAGAAGACACATAGTTTGTATAGCTAGGTGCACTTACATGGAATGAGGCTATTTGTAATGTGTAACGGACACCACTGGCCTTATAAAGAACACCCAACCCACTCTGAGTGGGGAAGACAAACCCTGCAGAACATCAGAGCAGAAAAAGGCAAATATGTATTTTTGAAGAGGGGGGGGAAACATCTAAAGTCCTAAATGAGGACCACAGTGAATATGAGCCAACAAGACCCAAGAATTACAGAAAGCTGTGCCACAGGGTGTAAGAGAGACTCCTAGGCTGTAAACCACATAACACTTGCTTGCACTGGATATATTTATACACACACAGGCACTAAAACTAGTCATGTCCGAGATGAAACTGTTAAATTTGGTTTACAAACAGGAGGGGCCCTCAGATGGGGCGACTCCCAGCGCTGGGGTCTCACTGTACACAGCTCGTCTTCATTCTGACTTTCACTGCATCTGTGTCAATCCCAAATTTCATCTTTATTAATTTCTAAGGCCACGTAGTGATCCATAACATCCACGTAAAAACAAAAAACCACAGCCATCAGAAGGAAGGGCTGGGACCAATTGTCGAGCGTGGGACAGAGTCGGGTTACAAGGGTCATTGTTACTCGTACTTTCCACCTGTCTTCCGTTCCCTGGCCCTGTTTAGAGTATTTCAGACCGGCGAGTCCCCAGTCTCTCCTTCCCGTGCCTCACAGCTCCGCCTGCGGACCCTGCCCGGTGTTTTTTTCCACAGCCC
>JAODKN010016381.1:0-11289 GCA_026774425.1 Petrocephalus zakoni | reverse complement strand
CGATTACATTTGCAAAATCGGACATTGCTGCGAATTACGCTTTAATGTTTACCTGTTCAACCACAGTGTAAGGAAAATGTATATCTGGATGACAACCCATCCCATAGAGTTGGCATGGCATGACTCTGTGATGACTGAGAAATACCCGATCGGTTCACGTTGAAAAGCTCCTGTGGCAAAAAATCCGAGGGTGGACAGAACTTGTAAAGGAACTGATAAAGCACAATTTCTCAAAGTCTGCCTTTGTAAAGCTGGCCCCAGTTCAGTACACAGCTCTTGGAAATCTATATTGACTTGGAAGCCAGTCATCATCATGAGCCAAGAGATCACTATGATCCCTAAATATGCGTTATCTTCTAATTCTTCCATTTGTGATGTCTTTAATATACGCAAGAACAGCCATTGTAGATGGAATATTTTGGACTTTTTCTGCACCGTTTTACTGTTACAAATTGATTACGATCAGGTGCTGTACATTTATAAACGACGTACAATTAATTTCAGTGCATTTTATACAGGCCGCATCATGAATGCGAGTATGAAACAGTGAAACTGCAGTAGCACTCTTTTGACAGTGGATGCCTCCAGTTTACAAAATCAAGCAAAAACTTGCGTGCGCATTGTCTGGGGTTGCTGTGAGAATGTGCGTAGCGGTACACCAAGTTTAGTTTTTATACATCGCAATGTGAGCATGGAAATGGTCGTGTGCAACATTTTTGTGTACATGAGGCCCCTGGTCATTAAGATACACTTGGCCCCTGGTTTTCTTGCTTGTTCTCAACCCTTCCTGCTTGTAGTTAAAGCCATGTTCATACACAAGACATTTTCTGGAGAACTATTAGAGTCTGGACATTTTTCTGGACACTTTTTAAAAGTAATGTAGCGCTGGGGGGGTTATCATATCCCAGCATGCTCGTGGGCGATGTGTACATAGCCCCTTGTTCTGTTGTTGTGGTTGTTGTAAATAGTGGTATTTCTTGATTCCTTATCTTAACCCCTTATAGACCATTGTCACGAATACGCCTCAAACCGTGTCCAGCCTGATTGCAGCCAAAGTAGCGTTGTTATCCCGTTAATGCCAGTTGATACATATGCGATACGTACCAAGGATCGTATTGGAACCGCTGGTCATGCCATCTAGCTGTCGTGGTGGAAACTATATCAGACTGATAGAAGCGAAGTTCCGGAACGGGCATGCACATGGCTTTTGGCTGCTAATATCGAGAAATTGTCCAAATTTGAGGTGAGTTGTGTGAAGAAAAAATACGCACTAGTTTATTGATTGTTTCTACTGCTGACACATCGGAATAGACATATAAATTTTAAAAAGTTATTTGCCAATGTCGCTTTGTCGCGTTTTCACTACATCAGGCAGTTATGGCTGGATATGAGTAATATTCTAATTAGGTGCAATATCGTAGAAATTCGAAGTACTGTGCATATATTTCAAATGCTTTGATGAATTTTGCTCCTAATTAAGTTGTATAAGTGCCACGATCCACATAACGTCAAAAAAATACTATCATAGGTTCTTTTTTCATTTTGTTGATATGGCCAGCTGGTTGATATTGACGTGATTGTGATTCACTGGATATTCCAAGAAAGAAACAGAAGGATTTGCTTACTTTTAGAACATCAATTGCACAGGCAAGAATATGTCAAGGTAGAAGAGGGGGTGGCATTCATCTGATGTTGAAAGGGATTTCACAAAGAAGATTGGTCCAGCTAAGGCTATTTCAACATTGGAAGCCCATTCAGATACTGTGGGTCACTGGCCAGTGGTTGAAAGTGGATCCCAACGCTGCAAACTCCCAAATTGTAAGGGCCAATATCCACCTGTGCCTCAACAAAAACAACAACTGCTTTAGAGAATTCCACATGTAAGGCTGTTTCTCTTCATGTGATTTTTCATTAATTCCATGCCCTTCTGCTTATTTTTGGATCATTTTTGTAATTTGGATTGACTGGAGAAACTAATCGTTAGCAGCATCAATAAAATAATCTACATACCAGAGACTGGAAAATTTGTTTAATTGCTATTATGCCCAATTATGCCTAATGTCGCTAATTTGCATCATAGCTAAATTTATATCTATTGTATGTGCTATATTCAAATTAACAATCTCCTCTTATTTTCGCATCAGTTTGACTGCAAAAACACAAATGATTTTTTTTATATAATTGCAAATAAATTTAGGCATCAACTTTTGTTTCCCTACATTTTTATTAATATACCTTTTTCTTCCTCTTTGTGGGCATAAATTTAGATTTTTTTGCAGTATAAACAGGGTGAACATTGAAACACTGCTCAGTTTTTCCAAAGAATTGATGTTGGAGTGTCATCAGGACTTTGGTATGATGACACAGGAGCACATCTGAAATCTGTAATAGGATACTGAAGTTCACAGCCCTCTATAGAAACTAACATAAATTTTCTGTTCTCTGACCCATTTACACATTATGTTTACAGTGATAAAATGCTGATGTATAATATTGCACGGTTGTTATCAAAAATTATACATTACGCATATAGTTGCAAGCTTGTGCTCAGGACAGCTTTGTTGTTTTATTGTGCTTTAATGTTTTGGGAAATGTAAACCATTCGATCTTTGCAGAACAGCATAACTCATTTAGGTTTCAGCACTGCAATCTGGGATTTCAATGTGACACTTGGTCATGTGGTAAGTGGTGTTTTACAATGTGTGGCCTTTGTGATTTCAAAAGCATCCATGAGCCACCTAATTTAGCAAGTTTTTCTGGGACTGAAAAAACAAACGTTTTTGAATGTAAAGCTTCAAAGAATAGAAAAAATTCAAAACAATAAAAATGAAATGTAAAAAATGTGGCTATTAAAAAAACACATACAACACAATAGTGGCATGACAGGCCTCAGGATTTCCCTGTGATGTGTCACTCCTAGGGTATGTATGCGAGGAAGAAAGAAAAATACTGTTGGTTCTGAAAATATTATAAGTATGAACTTCAGAGGCAACTAGTGTACTGCATGTTCATCCTTGGTTTGTGGTGTAATAAATACTGCAGTTGTTATGGTCAAGGACCTAATTTCACAGCTACAGTCTCCAGACTCGCGCTGTTAATTAACAATGACAGACAAGTACTTACACTATAAAAAACAGCCACCCACGTAAACCATTCTAGCACACAAACACTCAAATATACTTCAAAATACTTCCAAAACAATCCCAATCAACCACTGCAACACAAGCACAACATAGAGTAAACCACGTCACCACTCTCTCAGTGCAGCAATCCCAGCACAGCTCAGTTAGAGAGCATATCATGTTGCCAGATGTGTGATTGAATGTTTGAATGTCTAATTAATACATAAGCAGTAGCAAAAAATAATTTTATTTGTGCCCTGTGAAGTAAAGTGTTTCCTGTTTGACTTTACCTCTGTCCATTATCCACTGGGTGACACAGTGTGAATTCCTTGACTGGAAAAACATCCTCAAACCGCACTAGCATAATAAGTAATGAGGTGTTTTGGAAGTGGGTGGATAGTAAGACAGCACCAGTTACCAGGATCACATACAAGTACTGATATTGCAAATGTGACACCTGCTCATGTGGTAGGTGGTGTTTTGCAATGGAAGAACTTAACGAGTTGAAAAACGTGAAACTCCTAATCAAAACAAGATTTACAGGAACTTAAAAAATACTGAATGCATAGCTTTAAAGAGAAAAAATAAAAACACAGACAATGCATAACTGAGGCTTTGTTGTTTTGGGGACATTACTCTGTGAAGTCTGTGTCACGTAACTGCCACATGCATCTGTGTTCTGGCGCAACATGTCAATCAGCCACACACTGCATGCAACCAGTATTTTTTTTTCGTATTTATATTGCAGAAGTGTATCAAAAATAAGCCTTGTGTTTTTACACATTTTAAGTATGATGCTATCATATGCTGTACAAAACTGGTTAAGAAGTTCAGCAGTAATGTATTCAGGTTTGCATTTATAAGGAATCATGTAGAGGTTTGTGTTCAGTGCAATCAACTCACAATCATTAAAACAATACATTCATCAAATGCTGAATGAGGGTGGAACAAAACTCTTAAGAAATCGGGTAATAGGTTGGTAAATACAGAAGGAACAGCAGGGAGTATAAATACAAAATTTGTAATACCTCATAGTGAAGTACTGAATGGATATTTAAATTATTGCAAAGGAAACACATACCAGGTGGGCTGGATACAGAGAAGAGTATGATTGGGGAATGTCAGCAGAAGGGTATTGAAAATGTAAGATGTGTTGTAAGATGTTCGTAACTTGTGGTCCGTTAGTTGCACAATCAAAAACTTTTGGTCTTAATATCTGGTCAGCTGAGATGCACCAAATGGCATAGGTTTAAATGTGAAAAATAATTTTGCAAATAATACTCTGGATTTTTCACACAGAGAAAAAATTGCTGTCAAAACAATCATTGGGATGTCTTCTTGAACAATTGTCAATATATTTTTGAATTTCTCATTTATATGCATTTATATTTATATTTTAATAAATATACATCATTACTGTAAATCAATAAGCTTTATTTATAACTTTATTTCACTTTTCCAGCTGTCTGTGACTGTACTCCCCTGCTGTGTTTAATAAAGTCCCCAGTCTGGAGAAAGCAGAGGATACCATCTCTTCACATGAGCTCCTGGATGATCCCAGGTTGCAGGAGTATCCCGAGGTGGTCACCCTGCTGCTCCAAATAGAAGAAGAACTGATGGCAGTCTCCCCAACTTCCACCTCGTCAGCCATCATGAGCTGACCAGAGCCCTGATGGAGCTGAATCAGTTGGTCAGGAGGACACCTTCACCTATTCCTGTCAGGTGAGGACTCTCACCCTTGCCTCGCCCAGATCCCCAGGTGAGCGCTCTGCTGTACTGTCAACTGCCAATATACCCTTACAGGCCGCTAAACCCTCATTAGCTCCCGTCGTCAGAAAAGGAGCAGTAAGAAGCTGATTGGGGGGGTGCCCTGTGTAAGTACCATGCTCCACACCTAGGGGACGGCCTCTTGTGACTGTGTGAGGGGCAGTCCTGAAACCAGAGACCTCATGTGTCATACAGAGTGGGACCTTTAAAAGTATCTGCATACTGTTGTTCTGGGCTCTCTGGACTTGCTATCACAGCGAGGACAAAAAGAGTGGGCATCTGTAGATTCACTGGCAGGAGAATAAGGTCTTGGTCTTCCACTCAGACCCTGTGCGACAAGACTAAACTCTGCCGGCTCAGATGCATTGCTAGCACACTAGCCGAAGTCTCAACTGCTAGTCAGAGGTTGACTCAGTTTTGTGGGTAGCAGGACTTCCGCAAAATACTCAAGGATTCGAGTCGTGAAACACATGCCCAGAAGCTGCGCTTCGTTAGACCTCCTCCAGCGCACAGGATGACTCCAGTCATCGGAAGCCAAGCATCACCGGACTTCCATCAACAAGCCCGAAGCTGATTGGACGCCGCGTGTCACTGGGACCCCATCGCTTGGAGAATACCCCTTGCCGGACCCACGCCTCGTGGAGCCTCTTCTCATCGCGCACCTAGGAGGTCATCCAACGTGT
Source organism: Petrocephalus zakoni (assembly GCA_026774425.1). Lineage (NCBI taxonomy): Eukaryota > Metazoa > Chordata > Actinopteri > Osteoglossiformes > Mormyridae > Petrocephalus > Petrocephalus zakoni. The sequence continues at coordinate 5,717 of JAODKN010016381.1, read as the reverse complement.
CGAGTCATTCAGGTTTCGCCTACATTCAGACGTTTCATTTGGGCAGTGTTGCTTAATTAAATGTGTGTTTCACCTCGAAAGTGCGGGTTAAACTATATACTATTTGTAGTGATACTGGTTAAACAAAGAGATCTCAGGACTTTTGTAATTGTAGTTTCATTCTCATACGTGCAAACCCGCTAGTTATCCCGAGTGATCTCCTACAATCTCTCCTTTCCTTCTCACGTACAGGATGTTCAGGTACTTTATGGCTAAAAACACTCTGCGATATGTGGATGTGTTGGACGATCTAATAAAGGGGGTCATTTCACAGCGCTATTAAAATGAAACCTTCCGAGGTCACACCCGATAACGCTCATACAGTATTTGATAATCTATACGGTCCTCTGAAAAAAAGCAGACAGCCACGTTTTAAGTTTAACATAGGGGACACTGTGAGAGTCTCCAAGAATAGTCAGATATTTGACAAAATGTACGAGCAGACATTTACGGATGAGTACTTTGTCATATGCGAACATGTACCCAGATCGCCACCGGTGTATAAATTGAGGGACGTGCGCGGTGAAATACTCAAGGACACATTCTATGAAGCGGAGCTGCAAAAAGTCAAAATATCTCCGAAACGTGCGTTCAAGGTCGACAAGGTTATAGGCTCTAAGACCGATGAAATGGGGAAAAAGTGGATTTTAGTACGCTGGCAGGGTTGGCCCTCAAGGTTTGATTCGTGGATACCGCGGTCGGACTTGATATAGATTTAATCTTTTATTTTTTTAAAAGAAAAAAAATGGAGGATCGCCCCTCTTTTTACCTCACACTACCGTCAAACTCTTGTCTCTCCATCTTCCCCGATAACCAGAGTTTGGATTACACCGTGATGCTGTTGCGACCTATAGAGCTACGGGGGCCTTACGAAGTAGGACTGGCTGAAATCATGTATTGTTTCACGTGGCAAAATATTACATACCCGGAAAATAGTTTTGAATTGTGGGATACAGAGGTGGAAGCAAAAAGAGAGGCCGATCCTTTATCAGATTTGACTTACCTTTTCCCTAGAATAATTAATGTCGGATATTATGAATCTGTTTCACAACGCTTCATCAAGAAAATTAGGTACGGATGTTTCCTTCTCATACAGCGAGATTACGTGAAGGGTTAATATAACCGGACACCAGAAATACAGGGTCAATTTTGAACCTACGTGGGGGAATTTGTAGTGCTGCTCCTGAGATTCGTTAAAGTAGATGGTGGGTTCGACGACGTAATCACTTTGCCATTCCACAAGCTGCACTACGTTCCGGTGAACAAACAGAGCCTCCAGAATTTGCATATTGAGATAAAGAACGATCAGAACACGCTGATTAATTTCTCCTCTGGAAAAATGATTGTCAAGCTACACTTTCGCCCCATACCAAAGATCCCCATCTAACATAAAAAAGGAGACCATGGCACAGCACAACCCGCAGAGATTCATCCAATATTACACCAGTCAGGCGGGACATGGGCTCCCTGGTTTTGCGGGGGGGCCCGTGATGTACGGACGTGGGTTGGGCTCTGTGCTGAGTAGAGTTTTTAGATTCGTTTTACCCTTTCTTAAGCGTGGGGTCGATATAACGAAACCTCATTTGAAATCGGCGGCCAAAGGAATAACTTTGGATCTCGTCAGTTTGGCCGTCAGCGGCCGTTTTACAAACACCGGTGACCCCAAGTAGGAAGGGTCGGGTCTGCTCTTCCTCTCTCAGAGGAGGAGGAAAAGAGCCCCAGCGCCTTTGCCCAGGCACAGTCATAAAAAACCTTGCAGCAGCGGAGCCATCAGGATTCCCAAGTCTCGTCCTGCTAAGAGAAACAGGAAACCCCCCGGGGACATATTTTTAGAGAGAGAGAGAAAACGCCGCGTAAGGGAGAATGACTCTAGCTCACCGCCTCTTGGCCGAATGCACCAAATCTGGACTGGACCTGTTTGTGGCCCCTATGATGCAATTATCCATAGATCAGACCAATTATGTAGAAATCTACCCATTAAATTCCATTACTTTCCTTGGTTCCTAATACCGGGGTCTGGAAATTTCTATCTAGACCTCAACTCTACATTGCTATATCTAAGGCTCAGGATCGTTAGGGCGGACAGCGCCCCCCTGGTTGACGGCGACCCCTGCGTTATTATACAGTACCCGCTAAACTGTATATTCTCTCAGCTGGATGTGAGTCTGAACAATGTCCTGATCAGTTCTTCGTCGGCCACGCACCCCTATTAGTCATTCATAGAGACCCTGCTCAATTTTTCTACAGATACGCTAGAGAGTCAGTTTTCGGCAGGGCTCTGGTACAAAGATGTCGGAGCCGACTTGGATAGCGTGGACATCACCCCCCCAGGGCCCTAACGTGGGGATGCAGAAGCGTGCTGCCTTCTGTAGAAACTCATGGAAATTTTCTCTGATCTGCCCTATACACGCTGATATTTTTTTTAGCGCACGAATGCTATTAAACAACGTGGATATACACTTAAAGTTTGTAAAGGCTAAAAGCGACTTTAGTCTCATGTGTAGAAATGACGCCGATTATGAGCTGAAAATACAGAGGGCCAGCCTGTTTGTGAAAAAAGTGGACGTCTTCCTGACGGTGTCACTGGGTCACTCAGCCGCTCTCATGAAAGCAAACGCCCTGTACCCTATAAGCAGGGTAGTCGTTAAAAATTAAACACTGCCTGCGTATCTGCCCGCAAGACAATCTTTTCCTGGGTAACTTACTGCGCTACATCGTTTTGGGGATCGTGGACCACGCCATGTTTGTGTGGATATGAAACAGAAACCCATTTCAGTTTCAGCATTGTGACCTGGAATTTCTGAGCCTCTCTGTGAACGGCCGACACATACCCAGCAAACCGTTCCAGCCCGATTTTAACGCGAGGCAGTTAGTCAGAGAGTTTTACAACCTTTTCCTGGCTACAAACAGGCATTTAAGGGATTTGTCGCTATGCATTAACCGTGAGGACTTTGAAAACGGATACTTGCTATTTACTCTCAATCTCTCCCGAGACTACGAGCTGGATGGAGGTGCCCTGTCACCCATCATCAGCGGCACGTGCCATCTGGATTTAAGGTTCAGAGCCCCGCTACCTCGAACCATGAGTCTCATCGTCTACGCCTGCTTCGACAAGAGAACTCCAAGAGACAGGTCTTGGTGGACTTTTAATCATGAACACTCACCAGCTGGAATGCCTTTTACAACCCCTGCTGGGGGATGCTTTTGGAGGTGTGTGGCCTAGCGATTTATTACTCACAAGAGACAAGGCCCACTTTTCTGGTCGCAAACACGCACAACCGCGATAGAGATGGTGAACACTAGATCGGGATCATTTTGGAGCCCCAAGAGGGGAAAGCCTCCTTTTTTTATTCTTACGGTCATTCCCCCGATTCCCCTTACTACCCTAAAAGTTTCATGCGCTTCTTAGGGAGGCACGCTACCAAAAAGTATAATGCGCGTCAACACGACTTCTCCTCCATGTGCTACGTCGCCTTTTTCCTCTACCACCGTTTCAAGGGCCTTTTATTTCAAGAGACTATGATGTTGTACTCTGATGACTTGAGGAAAAACTACGCTCTAGTATCCAAGTTTATCAAGAAATATTCAAAGTGTATTAGCCGTGTTAATGCCAATAAACTTTCAAAGCCGCAAAATGTATGTTCCTTAAAACTGTTTAAAGATTGTTATAGTTGATAGATTATTGTCAGAAAAAATAAAAATGTGACACCTTTCATTCAATAAATTTAACATTTATTAACCCTCTTTTCGGCATCACAGATATCCGACGGCCTGGGATTTCGGCTGGGATAAAGGATAAAGTTTTCATCAAATCTAAAATATGGGAACCTTTAACCTGCTGATTTCTGGGTGCGAGGTGCATTGCGCATTGTATCCGAGTGTGGCTGGAACGCTATGCTGGACTGCTGAATAAAGAAAACTTTGCTCATCACATGCGAGGTCCAGAGTTTGATTCAAGTTTAGAGAGAGTGATACAATTTATAGAGGATTATAAAGGCATAGATGCTTAGGATAATTCTAACTTCCACTGATGATGACATCAACTGTGCTGCGGTTAACACGCAGAGTCATCATGCTGAAGACTGGAAGAGAATGGGAGGTCATGCTGAACATGGATGACTACACTTTTCCACGCCACTTCTGAGTCACCAAGCAACGGTTTGAATATCTCCTGATGAAGCTGCAGGAGAATGGCATAAAATAGCAACAACTCAGGGTCTACCACCAGTCTCTGTAACAAAGAAAATGCTGATGTTCCTGTGGTATATGGCCAACCAAAAGAGCTTTAGGGAGATATCAGACAAGGTTGATGTATCACAGTCATCAGCACACAGGATCATCTTAGAGGTGCTCAACATCATGTGCACAATGGGACCAACCTTCATCTCCTGGCCAAATGCTTGTGATAAAGCAGCATCTGGCACCAGGCATTCCCATTCATCATCACGTGTGACAATGGGGCTCTTACTGAAGACAACCAGCTGCAGAACTCCAAGATCAGCCAAGGCAGGGTCATTGTTGAGCAAGCCTCCGGAAGGTTGAAGTGTAAGTTGTCACGTCCGTGTGTGTGGGTGTGTGTGTTATCATCGCCTCGTTCCCATTTCCCGCCTCTCCAGCCCCGGATTATAAAAGATGCCTGCCCACCCCATCTCCCAGCTTTTACTCGTGATTTGTGTGTTTCTTTGCCTCTTGCTCATTGTATTTCTGGATTTACTATTACGACCCGTTTTTGGCTTTCGACTTTCGCGCTTTTGGTTTTCGATTTGGTGTTGGTACTTGGCTTGGATTTGTTTACTCGTGTTTTGACTATTGCCTGATTATTGACTATTCTTAGGATTTCGGATTGGATTTGGTTGCCTGCGTTGTCACTGTATATGTATACATTTGTGTGTGTATGGGTGTAAGGGTTGTAGGGAGTGACTGCCATTTGTTTTTCTGCGTGTTTGGCGTTTTTGTCCCTGTTTTGTGATTAGTAAGGGTTAGGATAGCGTTTGTCTTTTGTTTCACTTTTCTTTCGGGGTTTCGACGGTACACGGGTAGTTGGTTCACTTGGTTTTGTTTATTGTTTTGGCCTGTGTCACTCCTGAAGCTCATCTCTTTCCTTGGGTGTTAAGTATTTCTTCCCCCCCACCTCCTTCTCCTCTATCTCCCGACTCCCTGCACCCATTTTCCCGACCTTTATCACTGTTCACGCCCCGTCCCTAGACCGGGACGTAACAAAGTGGAGGCATCTTAGAGATCTGCAGAACACCTGGATTGATTCTGTGGTGATAATGGCAGCCTGTTTCCTACATGATATGTGCATTGGTGCTTCAGAGATCTGTGAGGATCACCCACATGGCTGCCCAGTGCAGAAAGATGAAAATGAGTAGACTACCCTATATGTGTAGTGCATAGAGTTGGGTTTGTCACAACAGTGGAAAGTATTGTACTATTCTTCCATTATAGGTTGATTTGCTTATTCTCTCAAACTATTGCAACAGTAATAATTATTTGTGCACTGAGTGGGCCAGTAAAAATGTCTTTTGCTCAGTTGTTTCACCTTGTATTCATAGTCTTCAGTGAAGTGTTGGGGGGAGGGGTGGGAAAAGTCTCAGAGAACATTGTCACAAGAAAACGCAACACCAAGGCCGAGGCCAAACTCTGAACCAACTCAGAGAAAATGGTTACTGGATCAT
>JAODKN010016380.1:0-11293 GCA_026774425.1 Petrocephalus zakoni | reverse complement strand
AATTAAGGCAGTTCTGAAGGCGAAAGGGGGTCAAACACCGTATTAGTATGGTGTTCCTAATAATCCTTTAGGTGAGCATATATATATATATATATATACATACGCACACACACACGCATATACATACACTATATTGTCAAAAGTATTGGGACACCCCTCCAAATCATTGAATTCAGGTGTTCCAATCATTTCCATGGCCACAGGTGTATACAATCAAGCACCTAGGCATGCAGACTGCTTCTACAAACATTTGTGAAAAAATTAGTCACTCTCAGCAGCTCAGTGACTTTAAGCGTGGTACTGTGATAGGATGCCACCTGTGCAATAAGTCCATTTGTGAAATTTCCTCACTACTAAATATTCCACGGTTAACTGTTAGTGGTATCATAACAAAGTAGAAGCAATTGGGAACAACAACAACTCAGCCACAAAGTGGTAGGCCACGTAAAATCAGAGCTGGGATTATGATGTGGGGTTGTTTTTTAGAGGTTGGTCTTGGCCCCTTAGCTCCAGTGAAAGGAACTCTTAATGCTTCAGTATATGAAGCCATTTTGAAATATTTCAGGCTCCCAACTTTGTGGGAACAGTTTGGGGATGGCCCCTTCCTGTTCGAACATGACTTGGCCCCAGTGCACAAAGCAAGGTCTATAAAGGCATGGATGAGAGAGTTTGGTGTGGAGGAACTTGACTGGCCTGCATAGAGCCCTGACCTCAATCCAACAGAACACCTTTGGGATGAATTAAAGCGAAGACTACAAGCCAGGCCTTCTCATCCAACATTAGTGCCTGACCTCACAAATATTCTCCTAGAAGAATGGTCAAAAATTCCCATAAGCACACTCCTAAACCTTGTGGAAAGCCTTCCCAGAAGAGTTGAAGCTGTTATAGCTGCAAAGGGCCAACTCCATATTACAGCCTATGTATTAAGAATGGGATGTGATTAAAGTTCATGTGTGTGTAAAGACAGGCGACCCAATACTTTTTGCAATATAGTGTAAGTATAACTTTCTGGCATACTTCTTTTTCCTCATTTCAATGCTTTATACCTTGAAAGCGCTCTGCAAGTTGTGTTTTTGTAAGGTCTGGTAAGCTGCTTAATGTTTGTACAGCTTGGAGCTATCATATGGCTTCCTGTCTCTCAGGAAAGGGGAGGCTGAAGCCGTAATGCTGTCCATCTTGGGTCTTTCCTTTTTTACAGGTAAGAACAGAGGAGAGGGGGGGCATGGAGGGTTTTCAGCACCCTGCACAGTGTGTAAGTGCAACATGGTGCTTTATAAGTATAATATATTCTGGTTTAATACAGTAAGATATGTCAAGATAGAGAATTTCAAATTTGTCACTGTATATGCTAATGGGAGGGTCAGAAAAACGACTACATTTAATGTTGTTTTAACATTTGATCACAAAAAGTACACATAATTATGTTTTGTTCAGTAAATCTCTGCAGGTGTGACATTTTGTATAAATGATCAATCCCTATGAGATTTCTCCTCTCTTTTTCTGAACAGATGTTTCTCTAATAGTGAGCTCTTCTGCTGTGTCTGGTAAAATACCATAAATTCCTCACATTCTTCACGGATACCTGCTAGAACACATCAGCCCACTGCTTCTGAAGGAAAGCACTGTGAATCCAGCGATATTTTTGGGGATGATGGGGAAAACTGGAGGCTATGATATGTAAAGAAATTAAGCTGAATAGCTTTTGGTCTGAATGACTGGCTTGCACAACTGATTAATTTTCAATAGGCTGAAGTTAAAAAAATATATAGTGGCTGACTCTGCGGTGTCTTCAAGAATTAGCTGTCTCTTTAACTAGCCGTTTTAAACAGCCTAAACAGCTGTCTCTCTACCCCGAGCCCTAACCCTAACTAGTGTAACTGACACTTCGAATGCAGTGCTCTGATCTGGACTGGAATCTGGACAAGACATTTAGTTATCCAACCCAAAATCAAAAACTCTGTTAGCGCCATATAAGGGCTGCCGGAGAATGGCATTAAAATTAATCACAATGGTCACACTTTTTTGCGTTTTGGTTATACAAGTGCACCTGTTTAAGGGATGGACCACTTTTTCTGAAGTTGAGAGATGTCTGCTCCAAGAAAAGTTTTCCATTGCGAGTGATGTCATACAAACACGTGAACAATCACTTTTCCAAAATGTACGTGTTGCTTCCAGTTAAATAAAAAAAATGACATAGCAATAAATAGGCTAACATAGCAATAAAGTCACCCCACAAAGGTCACGCTTAGCATGTTCACAGAAGCATCCCAAAAAGAGTCATCTAGGCCTAAACTTGTGATCCTTACGCAACGATCAGTGACGACAAGCAAAGAGGGCTTTATGGGGTATCATGTGTAGATGATTTCAGCTGAGTGCAAGAGGCACAATGCCCAGCATTGTTTCTGGAGCACTACGTTCAACAGCAGGTGCGTTACGGCTACTCTGTTTGGTGAAGGCTCCACAGTGAATCACTATGACAAAAATAAATGCAGAGATCTACAAATAGATGCCACAACAAATCTAACAAGTTGCATATGTACAGCTTGTATTGAAGAAAGAAAATCCAGTGACTTCCTAATGGGTCCCGGAACAGCATGAAGATCAAATATTTAGCAGTCTCTCTCTGATGACATCACTCAACAGCACAACGTTCAGTGTGGTCACTGAGTGCTGGGTGATGAGTCAGACATATGAGGCATCTTTCATTTTATTTTTCACTGGGCAACCGATTAAACAACATGCTGCTTTCGTGCAAAAAATTAAACAGTATTGAACTGATGAGTCTGAGTGGTGAAATAAAATGCAGCAACAAACATTATTGGGTCATTTTGAAAATGCTGCCTCTGTTTGCTTTTGTTTTCATTGTTTGCATTTGATGTTAAAGATTCCTAGCAGAAGGATGGGTAAAGGGGATGTACTGATGAGAGGTTATCACTGTTACATTAAATTATTGTTATGTTTTGCAGTGAACTGATGTCCTAAGTGATATATACAGATTATGTTTTTTATGTCTTGGGATAATTTTGCCATCACCACAATCATAATTTGAGGGGCTACTTAAGAGGAATTTTGGCTAATACATTTACATTTAATACATTTTGTAGCAACTAGTTCACAAACATTCTGAACTGAAAAACGTTATACAGAAGTTTTATAACAGTGATACGAATATGACATGAATATATCAAATATGGAAATTATTAAAGAGTGATTTATATATATATATATATATATATATATATATATATATGCACACACACACAGAAATATTATTATACCCTGTAATAATTTCCAAAGATTAAAATGAAATGATTATTTCTGTAGATCTTAAGAGCTTACAAGGTCCCGTTGAGCACGCAGCCTGTCCAGAAGGCACTGAGATGATGCCAGCCTGTCCAGGGTCACAATAGAAGCAGAACTGAACATTGGTGTCGTCGTTAGTTAAGGCTTTTCACATCCCGGTCTTTTCCGATGACAGAGATTTACGCATAGTTCCGATATTACATATTTTTAAGAAGCGCACATGTAGCGGCAGAAAAGTCGTATTTAATGAAATGCAGAAAGTAGGAGGCTGAGCGCTCGAGATGGCGCTGCATAGCCAGCCGCGCGCTCCCGCAGCGGTGCGCGCTCCCGCCGCCGCCGCCGGCCCTCAGTGATTTATCGGCCGAGCCGGAAACGGCAGATAAGAGGAGCGGGGACGCTAACGCCGAGTGGAAGGGGCCCGGTTCGGCGGAGCCGGCTTCGAGAAGAGGCGAGAAGGCGAGAAGGCGAGCGAGACAAAAGGAAGGCTGCTCCACGCACGCCGCCGGGACGCACCGCGCCGAGAGCCCTCCTCGCGCGGCGGAGGATCCATTCGGGAAAGTTAAAGGTCCCCCCTGTCAGCGCGGGCGGGCTCGCGCCGTGACGCGGCCGCCCTCAGCGACGCGCGCGCCGGACGGCTCGCTAACTCGGCTCGCGCTCCCGCACCCGCACCGCGTCCCCCCGAAGGCGAAGGCTGCATCGCACGCCTCTCCGGCGGGGCTTTTCCCGATGGTCGTCCGGCCGCCTGCCGCTCGCAGTTCCTCCTCATCCCGGGCGTCAGCTAGCCGCCGTTAGCCCCGGCTGGGCATGAGCGCCGCGGTCAGCGCGCCCGCTCCCCGTCTGCCTCCTTCGCCCGGACTCGGCGCCGCTTTCCCAGGCTTTTCCTTCTAACTCGCTGCCTTCTGGCCGGGTAAAGTGAGCAGAAGCTCCGGACCGTGTCTGTCGCATTGTAATGCTTACAAAGAAAAGAAAACAAAAACAAACAATCAAATAAATAACCGCAGCAGGACCTTACCTTTGAAAATATTTAAAGTATTTAGCTGTGCTCGCTAGCTAGCAGGCGAAAGCCGAAAAGTGCCGGAAAATTACCGCTGTTACTTGCCAGGCCTCTGGGATTTTTGCCGTCTGCTCGCTTTTATAGTTTGAAGCTCCTTTTTTAAACTTCATTTTTTAAAAGGGAAAAACTACTTTTCCTCCCTTGCGTAATTTATATGGCACATGTTCGTTTTTAAAACTTTTTTTAATGATTATTGTTCTAGCTGCAAGCTAATTTATTACAAAGGGAGGAAAGCGTGAGTATAGAACTAAGAGAAAGTTAACCCAAAACAAAAGGGGAAAGTGGACCGGACCAGGACACCTCATCTCTGCTGGCAAGGTAACCATAATTCCTTAAATAATATAGGTCGTAAGATTTGAATATTTAATGAGCGTGGATGTTTAGGTGTATTATTAAGGGTTTGGGATATTTATGACTCTGAGATGTCTGTAAGCTTTTCCATGGATTTGCTTTATTACCTTATTGTTTGTTATTGTTATACGGATAATATTGCCATTAGTACAATTATTAGTGATATTTCCAATACTCTTTGGAAACAGCTCTGGGTGTTATCAAAACTTTGAAATTATTACTTGAAACCCAGCTGAGTCCTTTTCTGAGGAATAATTCAGTACCTGAGCACACAGTGTCACCTCTCGTGTGTCATCTGAACAGATACCATATGGCCTAGTATGACAGTGAGGTTGTTCTGTAATCTTTACTCCTCAACATTTTTAGTTTGTCCAGCTGCATAAAGTTTAGCTAAGATTCATCTGGCGACTTATGAATTAGTTTTAGAATTTACACAGTGGAAAGGCATGTTTTTGCTGTGACTAAAAAAACTTAATTTTGGGGCAAAAACAAAGCTTGTCTTTGGATGTTTAAAGGGTAGATCATTAAACTTTAACCATTTCTGTTAATATACTGCATGGAACTGATGACTTGGCACTGATAACATGCAACTGCAAAGCACATGTTATACAGAGAAACCACACTTGACTATTATTTCTGCAACTCCTCCAGCATATTGTGTAATATCATTCAAATTTGACATTTCAAATGGACATGAGTTTCTGCTTATTGAGTGAATTCACATTGGTGAGATCATTGACTTTTTAGAAATGTCTTTTTTGGCTATCACAGGGCAATCTCAGGTAGTAGCCTAATGTACAGTGACAGCCTCAACCCACTTTCTCTTGCTAATGTTGAAGACTCATGATAGTTATGTACTGTCTGTCAGATCTCTCTTTCATGTTGTAAAACAACTTTCCAGTTAAACTTTGTTCTGAAGCTTTACCAGTGTGATCTCATTGAAGGACATAGGGCACTTGGACAGGTGAAATTAGGTTAAGTTTGCAGTCATTATTATTCTGAATTTTTAATTTTTTTTTTTTTTTTTTTTTTCCTGAGCATTTGGGGGGCAGGTGTGTAATGGAGCTATTTCTTAACCTAAAGCTTCAGTTGCTGAAATGTACTTGTCACCATACTAACTAGCTTTGAGTCTGGTTATTAATCTGAATGCAATAGAAAAGAGTTTGTAGTGGGATACTCGTGTGATTAGAAGAAACCTCAACAGCTACATGTTTAAAACTGCATTTCTTTCAGTTTTTTAGACTTTGCTCTGTTGGTCTGCCATTTGTTGAATTTGGTTGAACTTGCTTTATCTACCTAGATATAACTTCTAGTGAGCCTGTAATTTCTCGTAAATCAATACCATCGTTAGCTGGAATTTTTTCTTAGTAAGAACATTTTCCAACAAAAACAAAATATGATTTTGATTTCTTTAATAATCTGTTGCACTTTTATTCTTTACAGAAAGTTACATTATTCACACTGTTGACAGTGCTTGGGAATGAGACATTGAAGAGTGGTTTACCTGAAAAAAAATTCCATATAATATCTAGTATTTGTTTTTCATTTATGCTACTGGAATGTTTTCAAAACTTGTGCATCACCAAAACATTTTTAGTGTATCAAAATTTCTTTTGATAGTGTGGCAAAATGGTTGAGAAATAAATTCACAACATTCGCATTTTAATCACCTCTGGTGAATGGATAGCAAGAACCTACATTAAGACATTAACAGTGTTGTGCGGGCGCCGGATGAATGGCCTCACCCTGCACTTGGACACTAAGTTTCGCTTTGTATAATATACGTGTCTCTCCAAAAGAGAGCAATTTGCAAAATTTTTATGATTTTGTGAAAGATTAGATATCTCTCAAGTGGCAGGAGTAGTGATTAGGTAGGGGAGAGAGGATGACGGGGGCATCCAGGGAACACGGCCATTTTTGTGGTCAGCTTCTTTATCAGTTGTATGCATGCTGATCTTAACTAGTCTAACATTATAATCAATGCTTATTTCAAAGTTGAAATGCTAATAAAGCAACTCGGGCTGCAACTATCGATTTTTATAATTGAGTATTATGTAGATTATTTACGATTAGTCGAGTAATCAGATAAGTATTTTGTTAAAGTGTAAGAATAAATGAAAGATCCAGGTCTTTTGCATTCCAGGTCTTTGAATAAACAAAGTGGTGTTCATGTTGCATAAACCAAAATTGAATTTAACAAATTCAATCACAGCAAAAGATTACTCGGACAAATCTGAATTTTATTGCATATCTTCGCTGTCCACACAACAGTTCAGAAAGTTCAAAAGTCACAGTCAAAATATATTTAAAGATATGGCAATACGCACTGTCCATATTTGTAGTTAGCACAGTAATCTGAACTGTTCAGTAATACAATACATCATAGGTGGCCAGTCTTATCCGGTGTGCATGCAAGTTTTTGCTACCACTTCCCAATTAGATTAATAATTAGAGGACTCATTGGCCAAAGAGTCCTCACACCTGGGTTTGAACAGCTGATGTAAAGGTTAACTCAAAACCTGGATACACACCTGGCCCTAATTGGGTAAGATTGGCCACCCCTGCAATACATATTAATATTTTTACCATACCATTGCTATGGACAAAATGACAAGTTTCCTGAATTAGCAGTTTGTAACCTTTCAATGAACACTTATTCGAATTATTTCAGCTAAACACTTTATTAGTGTTTAGCCATCACAAGTTTACCCCTCTGTGCCTATGGAGCATTTTTTTCTGTGCATGTATAGTGAAAAACAATGTAGGTAGTAGTGATATTTGGTCTTAGAAGAAAATAACACTGGGGTCTGTATGACACTACCTGTGGCGCACTGGAGGGGCCACCAACAGTTTTATTTATTAATACTACTTATTATTGTTTTTTTTGCCCATGAAATTCTTAATTGAAAAATTCCTAAAATGTGTGCACTGTTTAAGTTTATGTGCTCTCAATTAGCTATTCCAAGCTCTCCAAATTCTGCTTAAGTTTTGGTTACTTGTGTTCTGGCTTTGTGGGAACATTTTCTTTATGCAAGAAACTGGAGTGAAGTGCGTGAAGCATAAAGATAGGTTTGGCAACTCCAAGAGGCTAAAGTACATGTACTAGTTGTCTATTTGGAGACATTATTGGGTGAGTCCATGTATGACATCTTTTAAGATCTTGTTGTATTGCAGCTGTGCTGTGATACGTAAGTTATGCTTTGCAGCATTGACAGCATTTTCATTTACTTTTAATGTGAAGTGCATGCACACATCAGGCTTAGGTACTCTCTTTTTATTTGGATCTTCGTCTGCTATGCTCAGTCACTTCTGCTATATTGATGAAGACAAATTTCATAACTTTTTCTTCCAAGCTGAACAATCCTGTTTTAATCGTTTAATCGTCATTACAGCTCTACTCAGTTTTGTGTTTCGTGGGCACATTAAATTGATTTAGCACAATGTGCACAAAAAGCCTATTACTGTTATGTAAAGTTGTCACAATTACTTGAATATACTTGATTACTAAAAAGCATTCATTTCAAATTTTCCTTCTTGATTACTCGGCAATATAGCAGAAGGAAGATGGCACATAGATAATGAGAATCTAAATAGACAGCGAAAGCATTGGTTCTGTGGAAGCACTTTGGTATTATATTAAAAAGCAGAACTTGAATATCACTGCAGAGCAACTGCAGTGTAATAACCATATATTTATTTTTGATGCATGTTTGTGTTTTAAGGCTGAATGATATTGGGAAAAGTTAACATTGCAATATTTAATTTTGCCAAAAAATTACAAATAGAACTTATTTACCAGTAGAATCTGAGAAGTTGGTGGTGTTGCTGTGAGCTGTGCCCACAGACATGAAGCAATGCCGACAATGTATATGAATGTATTCTACACCCATGTAAAGCGCCCTGGGACAACCCTGTTGTGAAGGGCGCTATATAAAAATAAACTGAATTGAATTGAAATTGTTTATAACAAAATCACCGGTGCCATAATTATTGGCACCCCTAACAAGTTCAAGGTTCAAGGCTCAAGGTTGCTGTACTGTCATCAGCAGCCTCATACATGTACAAAGAGAAATGAAACAATGTTTCTCCATGACCCTGGTGCAACATATAGTACACTTAACAGTATTATTATATATTACAGTAACAGGGCATGCAAGGTGCAAACAGACAGTAAATAAATAGTGCAGAGATAAATAAGTAGTTCAGAGATAATAAATAGTGCAGAGATGAAAACTTCGTAAGTAAGTAAAGTGCAGTTGCAATTCAGAGGTCGATTGCATATGCTGTTTAGAGGAATTTAAAGAGCGTCAGTCCTTAGTTCTATTGAAATTCTATAGAATAAATGTAACTGAAGCATTTTTGTAAAGTTTAAAACAACTGGTACTGTGACAAACAAGACTGGACGAGGACCCAAGCCACCATGCATAGTGAGGAGGATGGTGAGGGAGGTAAAAAAAATCTCCAAAGCTCACTACTAGGGAACTGCAGCAAAAAATGGCATCTTGCGATCACTAAATCTCCACACCAACCATTAGGCCCAGGGCCGGTATGCATAAAACTTCTTAAGAATGGTCTTAATATTGGTCGTACACTTTGACTTAAGAGTTCAAAACTTCTTAGCAAAAAGTAGGACCTAAGAGCGTTGTATAAAGATGCTAATTGTTACTTTCAGCAAAATCTAAGCCAGCAGAGAGCCAGCACTTAAGTGTCATGAAATGAGGACTACAAATAAAATCCCACCCCAACTACTGAGTTCAACCAACCAACAGGTGAATATATCAGTGACATCAAACCGTTAATGTAGGGCTTTATACAGGACACTTTTTTGTGATTATACCTTTAATTGGTTGTACTAAAATCTACCCAACACATCACCAATCAATTTTCAGTGATAGATGCACATATTGTATATATTATAAGTCATAGCAAGACAATGGATCTAAAATAAAACCAAACTGGACGACAAATGAAACTGTTCTCTTGGCACATTTGGTGCTTAAATGGAAGGAGGCGTTCAGCAGAGGGCAAAAAAATTGGCATAATGTTTTATTTACTTCGGGAAAGGAAATTGCAGCTTACAAAGCAAGCATGCAAGATAGAGGTTTGTGTCATTACTTATATTGCTCACATGACCTTCACTATAATAGATTATGATTATTTCCCATTTCTCTTGTTAACACACAAGTGGGGGTCCACCATGTAAACCTGTAAACGGCATTTGTGGCATTGCATGTGCACAAGATCCTGCACTGCTAAAACTGAAAGAGCTTCAAAGAAGGTATGCTGCAAATGTGATGGCATGACTCATGATATAAATGAAAAATGGCTACCTTTATTTGATGAGTAAATAAAACTGATTTGACACTTTTATTCCATTTGAATGATTTGTTTATTTATTCTTTATATCACAGCATTTCAGACATTATTGTCGTCATTATTGTTGTATATCTGCAGGACGTCCTCTTTGACAGAAAGTGCGCGGTCTCTGTCTGGGTGTGTAATGCTGATGCCATCATGCAACTCCTAACTACATTTACAGCATTTGGCAGACACCCTTAACCAGAGCGACTTACATAAGTGCTTTAAGACTCTACAATGAATTTTTCCCAATACTAGCTCATTAAAACCCAGGCTATGAATACAATCGGTCTAATACTCTGTTGGGAAAGTGCAGTTTTTTTTTCCTTTTTCCATAAGTGCTAATTCAGATATTTCTGAAAAAGGTATGTTTTAAGTCGTCGTTTGAAGACATTCAATTAAACAGCTGTTCGGACATCTATGGGGAGTTCATTCCACCAACTAGGTGCCAGAACAGAAAAGAGCCGAGATGTGTGTCTTCCTTGTGCCTTGAGGGGTGGTGGGACCAGTCGAGCAGTGCTGGAAGATCGGAGAGATCGTGGTGCAGTGCAGGGGCTGATGAGGTCATTTAGGTAGGAGGATGCCAGACCATTTTTGACTTTGTAAGCGAGCATCAGTGTTTTGAATCTGATGCGGGCAGCTACAGGAAGCCAGTGTAGAAAGCGCAGCAAAGGAATGGTGTGGGAGAACTTGGGAAGATTGAAAACAAGTCGAGCAGCTGCATTCTGAATTAGTTGGAAGGGACGAATGGCACTCAGTGGTAAACCCGCTAGAAGCGAGTTGCAGTAGTTAAGGCGGGAGATGACGAGAGACTGAACAAGTATCTGGGTAGCCTGTGTGGAAAGGAATGGACGTATCCGTCTGATATTAAACAGGAGAAACCGACAAGAACAGGAAAGGTTAGCGATATGTGAGGAAAAGGACAGACGATCGTCCATGATAACTCCAAGGTTGCGAGCAGTATCCGAAGGACGGATCAGGGAATTGTCGAGGGAGATCGCAAGGTCCTGGAGGGGGCATGAGTCAGCCGGGATGTAAAGCAGTTCCGTTTTACTAGGGTTAAGTTGCAGTTGGTGAGTGGTCATCCAAGATGAGATATCTGCCAAACATGTCTGAAGGAGGGAAGGAGAGGATGAGCTGAGTGTCATCTGCATAGCAGTGGTAAGAGAAGCCATGAGAGGATATGACCTCACCAAGAGATTTAGTATAGAGGGAGAACAAGAGAGG
>JAODKN010016376.1:0-11318 GCA_026774425.1 Petrocephalus zakoni | reverse complement strand
ACGTGGACTGCAGACACGAAACAGCTGAGGACGGGAGGATTCGCACGAGGGAAATGAGGGGGCGTGGCACACAGGAGAAGCAGTCGGGCAGGGCATGACAGTGCCCCACGAGCCCCCAACAGGGCAACCGAGGGCGAGCGGGAATCGGCCCCGTCGTAGGTGACCCCGCCCTTTCCAGGATCTAGAGACGCGGGGCCACCGCAGGGTCTTGCCCCTCGGTGGGCGAGGTAGAGTCCCCCTCCCCACAGAGTCTCCGGGGCCAATCAGGGCCAACCCAGAGGGGTCCCAGTCAAGATCCTCCTTGGAGGAGGAGGAGGCAGTGGAGTCAGGAAGGTCGGGCGGTGCAGGTGACACAGGAACGGGAGCAGGCGGAGGCGCCGGGACAGGAACGGGCGGAAGCGCCGGAGCGGGAACAGGAAACGCCATCGGGGGTGCGGCAGAGGCGTCCTCACCCGAAACGCACTGGGGGAAGGCGGCAGCGGCGTCTTCACTGGGAACCGGGGGCGCAGCAGCGGTCTCACCCGGAGCAGCCGGCGATACAGGAGCCGGCAGCACGGAGACGGGCGGAAGCGCCGGCAGCACGGAGACAGGCGGCACCGCGGCGTCTTCTCCCGAACGGATCGGGGGCGCCGCGGCGCCATCTTCTGGGCGTCTCTTCCGCCGAGGAGACGAGCACCCCTGGTGCGCTGGGGTGTCGCCCGCGAAGAGGGAGACGGTGCCCACGTAGAGCTCGGGGGAGGAGGTGGAGCACCCCGGAGGGACCCCTGCAGTCCGGGTCAGCGGCGCCTGCCGCAGCCCACACTGGGCTTCCCGGACCTCCTCCTCATCCCGTGAGAGGCGGCCCTCCAGCCGCCGCTACTGTTCCGCTGGGGCTCCCGGGGGAATCGACAATAGTTCATCCCCCAACCGGTCGATCACCGGGATCAGCGGGTGGCCTTCCCGGAGGTCAAGGCTCCAGAGCAGCTTCTCGAAGCGGTCCCAAAGGTCTTGCCTAACTGGACCCGAGGAGCTGGTGGCGTCTCTTCGGTCGCGGGGAGCTGGCAGTTCGGAGAGGAGCGGAGGAGGATCGGCCTCCTCCAGCTCAACCCTCCACTGCCAGAGCCAGGTATCCTGCAGGTAGGGAGGCAGCGCAGGATCCTGGTCATAGCCGCTGGGTCGCTTTGTTTGGTCGGTTTTTCCTGTCACGCCGGGAGCAGGATTTACATCCCATAGATGCAGCTGTAAGTTTGAGCCCTTCCAGAGGGTGTTTATTAGGGCAAACACAGGAGCCAACGTGACACGAACGTCCACAGACATCGACAAAAACCGACAAGGGAGACAGGACTAGGGCGGACTAAATACACTGAAACGTGGACTGCAGACACGAAACAGCTGAGGACGGGAGGATTCGCACGAGGGAAACGAGGGGGCGTGGCACACAGGAGAAGCAGTCGGGCAGGGCATGACAATTTTCAACAAATAGGTTAATTTATTTTGGTATATTCTTACATTTTCCTATGCCAGATGTTACAATAATATGATACATTTCACCATTGAAAAAGGTGGGATCGATATTCCTGTTATCGACAGTCTGTGCTTTTCTTACGCGGAGGCGGGGGAGGAGCCAACAAAGTACTACTTAGAGATCGTTCGTTATTTCTGAAATAACGAAGGCTTTTGGGAAAGGCTCGTGGACCTCGCTCGTTATTTTCCTAAGTAATACATTATCTTGTTTGTTATTCACTACGATCGATTGCTTTTGGGAAAGCCACCTCTGTTATCTACTCAACATGTTGTTGGCTTCTTAGCTTTTAGCAAAACAAAATGTTCCCAAAATGCTAAACATGGGCAGCATAGTTTAACATGCCAGACTCTTACACCATATTAATGTCATTATGGCTATTCCGGGCATCACAGGGTACAGTCCATCACAGGGCACTCATATAATTATACATTATTTGCAATTTAGAGATACTAATTAGTCTAAGTACATGCTTGTTGACTGTAGGAGGAAATGTGACAGTGGTAGAGCATGTATACTTCATACACACACAGTGGAAGTGAGAATTCAAACCTCAAACCCTAGAGGCGGGAGGCAACATTGCTACTCACTGAGCTACAACAAACCAGTATTCACCTTTCATTTGACACATACACTCTGCAGAATGGGCACTCGGGAAGGCCATAAATGGTTAACTCAATGCCGCATTTCCATTTCAAAGAAAGAAAGAAGCTCCCTGGAACAGCAGGCCCTCTTTGCTATCTGCACCAGCCGATGACACGTCAGAGTGTCGCCAGCAATGCTGAAAACTCAGCATCAGCAAGTGCTGTTGCCTCTTCAGTAGCTTTCACAGTGCTTATAAAAAACCTGCTATAATGGTACAGGAAAAATGTACCACCACTCCACCTACCCATTTCACTTCCTGCCTTCAAATTATAGCATTTCAAACTGTTCTGTTGAAAGCTTCTTGTGTCATTGTCGACAAACAGTGGTGACAGGTATAGCTGTACAGTCGTGCTTGAGAGTTTGTGAACCCTTTAAAATATTCTATATTCTTGTATGAATCTGACCTAAAACATCATCAGATTTTCAAGAAAACCTAGTTAAATAAATGACTATATTTCGTCATGTATTTATTGAAAAAAAAAATTAAAAAAAGATCTAATGACATGTAAGTGAACCATGCTCTCAGTATTTGGTGTGGCCTCCTTGAGCAGCAATATTTGCAGCTAAATGTGTAGTAACTGTTGATCAGTCCAGCACATCCACTCGGAGGAATCTTAGCCCATTCCTCCATATAGAACAGCTTCAGCTCGTGAATGTTGGTGTGTGATGTGTGGTTTCCTCACATGATCTGCTCGCTTTAGGTCTTTCCACAACATTTCAATTGGATTAAGGTCAGGACTTTGACTTGGCCATTTCAAAACATTCACTTTATTTTTCTTTAGCCATTCTTTTGTAGAATGACTTGTGTGTTTTGGATCGTTATCTTTCTGCATGACCCACTATCTCTTGAGATTCAGTTTATGGACAGATGTCTTGACATTTTCCATCAGAAGTCTTTGGAGTAGTTCAGAATTCATTATTCCATCAATGATGAGAAGCCATCCAGGCCCAGATGCAGTAAAACTGGCCCAAACCAGAACACTCCCACCATCATGTTTCACAGATCCTCATTTAAGCCAAAAAGTTCCATTTTGGCTCCATCTGTCCACAAAACTTTCTTCCAGTATCCTTCTGATTTGTCCACATGATCTTTAGCATACTGTAGATAGTCAGCAGTATTTTGGGGGGAGTGCAGTGACTTTCTCCTTGCTACGCTGTCATATACACCATTGCTGGTCACTGTTTTCCTGATGGTGGACCCAGGAACATTGGCCAGTGTGAGACAGGCCTTCAGTTGCTTAGAAGTTACCCTGGGTTCCCTTCCATTCGGACTATTACACGCCATTCGGACTATTACACGGCTTGCAGTTGGAGTTATCTTTGATGGTTGACTTCTGGGTAGGGTGACAACGATCTTGAACTTCCTCCATTTGTACACAATCTGTCCAAACTCTTTAGAGATGGTCTTGTAATCTTATCCAGCTTTATGGGCATCAGCAACTCTTTTATATATATAAATATATTTTGTGTGAAGCATGATTCACATGCACAAATGTGTAGTATGTGTGAAAAATGGATCCCTGATCTTTAAATAAAAGTGTCTCCCACCTGACTGTCATCCCATTGATTGAAAACACCACCCTGATTTCACCTTCAAATTATATGATAATCCTAACGATTCACTTACTTTTGCCACACGCAGATATGCTGTTGGATAATTTATTTCTAATATGTTATTGGATATTATATATATATATATTTCATTTGTTTTGTTCATTTTCATTTGTTTAAGTATGTTTACATAATATACTTTTAGGACTTCATATTTATATAATAATATAGAAAATGTTAAAGGGTTCTCAAACTTTCAAACTCCACTGTATATTTAAAAGCTTGCCATCAAGACTTTCCTAAAATATATCTGACTTGTAATACTTTTCAGGTCCCTGTCAGCGAAAAACAGAATTAGTGATCCCGGACGTTGTTTACTACAGTCTGTCTGATGCAAGCCATCAGTCCATGACTGTTTATTAGTTAGCTTTTTCTGTTGATCCCATATATCCATAACATCCACTTTTTTGTTGGTATTGGTATTGGCATTTTGGGCAACCGATGTAAAGTTATCGAATGACTCCTCATTGGTTGCAATAGTGCAATACCTTATCAATTATTAAAAAAGTAAACCATCATTTTAAAGACATAGAGTTACAATTTTTTTGTAGTCAGTTACCAGGTGAAGATATTTCTTCCACAAATGCATGAAATCAAATTTTTTTGTAATAAATTGGCATTTATTTTTTACTTTAATTTTATATTTGAATTTGTAAATGGGGGATTGTGCTTGGTTTGTTACCAATGCATATAGTGGTACATACATGTATGTGTTGACAGCAAAGACCTTGGCACAATATTCTTATATTAAAAACCACAGTATTGCAGTATAACAGGAGACCTGACTCAAAAAGCTAAAATTCTCAGCGCTGAAGCGATTTACAAGCTCTCACAAAGTATCATAGCAGCGACGGAGCATGGAGAAGGAACAGCAGGTGTCATTTAGACTAAATTTACCCTGAAATCGATTTCTTTTATTTCTGTAATACACAGAGGGTGGATTAATAATCTAGTTTTATGACATGATGTACATGGTAATGGTGGTCCTATTAGATTAAATTACATTTGGAAATTATAATATTTTCAAAAAGAAATGTTATTTGTAAAATTTGTAGAGTAAGACATCGATGATAGGTAATGTATGGTAATGTTACATCTATCATTTTAAGGTATTTTTAAATGTTATTTTAAATGCAGTCTGCCTTTAAATAGCAAATCGTGTCACATTTAATCTTGAAAAGTGATTACATTTTTCAAAATATATAGCACAGTACTTATTTCTCAATATTATATCTTTGGTGTTTATTCCAGCTATCTGAAATGATCTCTTCCTCTATCTTTCATGACTAGTTATGCAGTAGTGGATCACAGTAAATACTGATTTGATAACTAAATATCTTAATAAAGGTGTCTAAATTATTTATCTGTATCTGTGAATGATAATGTGGGTCACCATAGCCCTCCTGTCTAAATATGACATTTTACTAAAATAATTTTTTATTCAGTTGAATCCTCTCATCCAACGTTGTACAACAACCTTTGTATTTAAGAATATACTGGTTCACAGGTATGTTGCATATGTGGCAACATATGTTGCTCTATATACAGGGCTGTCAGTGTAAAACCCTCAACTGTCATTTTCTTGTTAATGTTAAGACGTGTTTAACATGGCCTTAAGATGCCATCTAGTGACTGTTTGGAGAATGAGCACATTTTTGAGTTACGTTGGAACGTGTCCAAAGAAAAAAAGCTTTTTGTTTATTGAAAAGCTACAGGCAGAACTTTATTATTATTATTATTATTATTATTATTATTATTATTAGTAGTAGTAGTAGTATAAATGTTTATTTTAAAGAGTGAGGATATTAAGTAACCTTTGATTTTGTTGCTAGGTAAAGGTAAAATTAAAACCAGTACCAACTGACAAATTCAAAACAGAAACCCAAACTGAAGAACCAGAAATCAGAATCTCAATCCAAGAGATCAGACCTGTTAGAACTGTAAGATTTATGATTTTGGGGTGGTGCAGTTGTATGACATGTCCAGGCTTGGGGATTCAAATCAAGTGCCTGGCTGAGTATACATGTGGATTAACTCCAGGTACTCTGGTTTCCCCCCAAAGACCGAAAAACATCTTGGGAACTGGCATCTCCAAAGTTCTGGTTGGATGGATGGTCGTAGAGCATCTTCACAAATTTCTGTGAGGGTGGCTGACAGGCCACACGTCTTAGTAGAGCCGGGGGAGACTTATGAGAAAGACTGTTTGAGTTCGCAGATTGAAACGATATTAGAAAAACTGGGAGAATAAACTTTAAATATAGAGCAGTGTGGCAAAAAGATCCTTCTAAAATAGATGTATCTCTGTTTCACACAACTGTCTGTGTTCTGAGTGCAGGTGCGTGGTCATAATGAGGTGTAGGTGGTACTTCAGGAAGGTTTTATTTAATAATGCCAATGTTGCTTCATAACTCCAGTGGCTGTTACTGCATAGATATAATTCCCAGCATGGCAAAAATAATGCTTTCTATAAAAAAATTGAAGAATTTGAAAAAAGATTGTGCATGGTAGGAAATGAGCCTGAGTGATATACAGTACAAGGTTTAACATTAGGGGGCACCCGAGTCTAGTTACTGCATCTTATTATGGGGTTGGACGATCGATGAACGAAAGGTTTTATTATTTTAAGTCATGCTGTTTTTTCAACATTGCACACAGAAGCACCATTTTGCGGCAAGCAGCGCCGGCCCCCTTTTCAAAGCCTATTATAACGTGCTGCCTAAAAAGTCAGTAAGCGCTATATTTAAATGCATCACATGCTCGCTGCCTAGCAAAATATAAAAAGAGAGCTTCAAGTTTCCCGTCTTCCGTTAGGATCGTTCTGCATGTGTGTAATTCTCATTACATGGAAGCTTTCACTTGGCCCACGCCAACAGCACTGGGCTCACTCTCCATTGCAATAGCAAGTCTGGGCTGCCAGAAAGAGCAGCTGGCTGGCTGGCTGGATCTCATGTCACTGTGTGTTGTTCTTTGCACCACTTGGACTGTGACCTCAGTGCTTCTTAGCCCTGACATGCACTATTCTGTCACCACTGCTACAGACATGGTCATATGCATACAATTACCGGTAACTAGGGTTTAGGGTTAGGTTAAGGCTCCAAGACTATGTCTGAAAAATAGCCAGTCTGATTCTTGCTCTCGGCAGATCAATCTCACCATTAGGCTGTTGAGTAAGACCTTTAAACGTAATTACTCCAGGGGTGCGGAGCACTGGCTGACCCTGAGATCTGACCCCAAACTTCACTCGCTCCTGTGTCTTCACTCTCCATGGTGAGAGAAATGAAAAAC
The DNA here is from genome assembly GCA_026774425.1 of Petrocephalus zakoni. NCBI lineage: Eukaryota > Metazoa > Chordata > Actinopteri > Osteoglossiformes > Mormyridae > Petrocephalus > Petrocephalus zakoni. Next base: position 4,276 of record JAODKN010016376.1, on the reverse strand, counting down.
AGAATTTCCAACATGCAGATCAATGAAGTACAACAATAACATATTTATAAGATGTTTCCTAGCTAGCTGGATAGCCATTGCTAGATCCCTCCATCCATCCATCCATCCATCCTCCACCATTTTTCCGGGTCCAAGTCATAGGGGCAGCAGTCTCAGGAGAGATTCCCAGACCTTCCTCTCCCCAGCTACCCCCTCCGGGTCATTCCAGCGTGTCCTGCATCTGCCCCGGGGCCACCTCCCAGGTTGACATGCCAGGAACACCTCCCCAGGGAGGCTTCCAGAAGGCATCCTAGACAGATGCCTGAACATTGTTATCAGCTTCCCAAACTGTCAGCCAATTGGATTGCTCTAGTGAAGTCATTAAGGTCCTTTGCTGAGGGGGCAGACCATTTCAACAAGGCAAGACTTCCCTAGTTTTCTATATCGTTATAACGATATCACGATATACTGGCTTAAGACCGCAACCAGTCGCACTGAGATCATTGAAAAGAAAGCAAACATGAATATGTACATTAACTACATTAACTTGTGGGCTCCTTCTCACTCAGCAGGGGGTTGAGGTGAGGTCGCTGATGTCAGTCTGATGGCCAGAGCCTAGGCTTGCCAGCGGTTTCCCCCCTTGGCGAGAAACAGCACAGCTTCAAAGGAATCCAGGGTCAGAGTCCTGTGGGGCCAGCAGCCTTACACTCTGGAACACAGATGGTGCGTTAGCCTGAAAGGCATGTACAAGCACTCAAAGTGCCCAGTAGGTATGTCTTCTAATCATCCCCCTGCTGGATGCAGACTAGGTGGTAGGCGCTTGTAAGTTCCAGCTTGGTAGAAACCTGCTCAAATGCAAATGGCGTGTGTGGCGATGGGTTCTTGAATGTTTTTTCATTCAGTCCCCAGTAATAAATACACTGGTGAAGTGACCCATCCTTCTTACTGATGAAGAATTCTGTCCCCACCAGTGAAGAGGCACGCTAAATAAGTCCAGAGGCCAGTGACTCAGTGATACATTTCTCAATGGCCTCCCGTTCAGGCTCCATCAATCCGCTCTTGGGAGGAGAGGTTCCTGGCAACAATTCAATCACACAGTCATAGGAGCAGTGTGGAGGCACAGGCCTCGCTGAAGACTTGCTTCGAGTCATGGCACTCTTCCAGGGTGGAGAACAGACCAGGTATTTCCGCCATCACTGTTCCACCAGCTAGTCCCTGCTCATGAGCTGCCACCAGGCAGTGGCCTGAACAATAACTGCTCCACACGATAAATCGCACTAGTGTGCTAGTCAATGCGAGAGTTACATTTCCTAAGCCATGGGTGCCCTAGCATGATGTGTGACTGGGGAGTTAAGGAGCAAACAGACGCAGTGATTTCCTGATAACATGAGACTCCCTGAGCTGGTGGATTGGGTCATTCCCTTTACACCCAGGTTTGGCTTCAGCCTCAACAACCAGTACAATAACACAGAGGGCAAGAGCAGGAATCGCGGTCAAGGTCCAGACGGGGGTTATTTCCTTTGGCAAAAAGTTGAAGGTACAGGCGGGACAGGCAGAATCTAAGTCAGGAGGTTGGTAAAACAAGAACCGGTAACGCACTGCAAACAAATCTAAATCACAATCCAGGAGGCAAGACCCGAAGGCAGGGAAACAAGGTCGAAAACCAGAGCACAAACTGAACAAGAACACTCGAATGCAGGAGGCAAACCAAACTGACAATCTTGAAAGGAGCAGGAGGTACAGGCAAGTATAAATAATGTAAGTAATTAAACCAACAGGTGCAACTAATTCAGTTAACGAGGTAATAACAGCCACAGCTGTGAGTCTCTTGAATAGGAAGTAATATGGGGTAAGGCATTCTGGGTAATGTAGTGTAGGCTAAGACTGATCCTGGAAAGCCATGGGCACGAATACACCCCATACAAATGATGGCTTTTGAACTTGACTTTGGTAACAACTGGGATGATCCTTTTGCTCATTGGCGTGAAGAACACAACATCCATCTAACATCCACCCATCAGACCACAGCACACAACTGCTAGAGGTCCTGGTCTGGATTTTTACTTTCTGGACCTGAAATTGACACCGCTGACAACTGCACTTTGCATCAGTCCATCTCAAATGAGTTTGGGCCCAGAGATGCCTTGTATTTGTAGATGCCTCAACAAACTGTGTTTACTGAAAAACTAATGAGCCTATGTGGTTACATTCATTACATGCTTAAAGATCTCGGGCACTCAATATTGGTTTGTGACATTTCTCTTACCGAGTGAGCTCTCTGGATTCCTTTTAATGATATTATGAACCAAAGATGGTGAAATCCCTAAATTCCTTGCAATTGTACCTTGAAAAAATTTGTCTCTGAACATAGGCTGCTTTGCGCAAAATGGTGAAATTCGGCCCATCCTAGGGCTGCTCAATTATGGAAAAAATCACGAATATTTTGTTCACGATTACTCATATTGCTCATCGACTCTGGAAACATATTACATTTATTGCACATAACGAACAGCAAAAGATGAGGGTTTGCTACTTTGGCTTCTTTCTTTCTGTATTAGTTGGTTTTTTAGGTATTTTAGGTGGTTAAAGAGATTTTCTGTGTTGCTGAATGGTGCAGACACCACTGAGTAGCAAAGCTTGCACATAATGTTTTTGATCCACATCTGTCTCCTCAAATCCAAATAGTTCCTGCACCAGTGAACTTACTTACCTTTTCTTGCTGACTAAACGCTGCTGCTCCTCTCCTCCTTCTGCAATCTTTACTCGCACTGACTTTTTAAATCACCACCACCAGAATACACATTCGGACGGGGTGGAAGTGTGCATGCGCGCAAAATACGAGTTTTTCGATGATACATTGTTTTTGTGATCGCTTGGAGCTGAAATTGAAATAAAATTTTGATTAATTGTACAGCCTTAGCCCATTCTTACAAACAACTGAGCCTTTCATGGACCCTCCTTTTATATACAATCAAGATCACATCAGCAGTAGCTTATTTACCTATCTGTGGAATGTCCCAACATTCCCATGGTAGAAAAAGCCCAAAGGCCCAAGTTGGACCTGTCCAACTTTTTCGGAATATGTTGCAGGCACCATATTTAGAATGAGTATATGTTTACAAAAATAAACTTTACATATTTTCTTTGTAGTGTTTTCAGTTATGTATGAATAAAACAGAAGTTAGAATTTAATTAATCACTGCTTTTGGTTTCTATTTGCATTTTTTACACTGTCACAACTTTTGTTGCCCTATTTTAAGTTATTTTACTATTTAATCATTCATTTGTTATATATTTTAGCCATGTATTTATTTATCTATTTTATAATGTATTAATTTATCTCTTTATTTTTTATCTATTAATTGATTTTGTATAAGTATTTATACTTTTTTTAAGTAAAAAAGTATTTTTAAACAATTCATTAATCACTTTTAAACACTTCACCCTTACCTGCCCCTTCACTTCTTACAGTTGGACCATACAATTTATACTCACCGTCACTGAACACATCTATAGCAAAGGGCTGTGATAACCTACCTCTATGAGCCATCATTACTGCCTGGAAAACCTACAAACATGGGAAAGATACATACATGCATACATACATACAACAGTACAAACAAACATTATTGACACTCATCGATGCAGAACAATACCTTACACACCCAAGGGCATAAGGTTGCTATTATCATGGGTCCTCATTGTGGTCACCACTCCTGCCGGGGGAACCCAAAATTAAAGATATACTGTAGTCAGTAGAAACAATATAAGAACACCACTAGGTATGGACACCACTAGGCATATGTTATTGATGCCTAAGCAATTCTTAGCAGGGTTAGGACATGACCCCAGCCCAAAGAACTCAGAATCTTGAACCAAGAAGGGCCAAATAAAATGATCACTACGGGGCTTCCCATTTAGGAACTGCTAAACTACTTACATTAAGCCCACTAAATATGCCCCATACTTACCAGGGCCGGTATGCATAAAACTTCTTAAGAATGGTCTTAAGATTGGTCGTACAATTTGACTCAAGAGTTAAAAACTTCTTAGCAAAAAGTAGGACCTAAGAGCATCGTATAAAGATGCTGAAAGTTACTTTCAGCAAAGTCCAAGCCCAATTCAGAGTCAGCACTTAAGTGTCGTGGAATGAGGACTACAAATAAAATCCCGCCCCAACTACTGAGTTCAACCAATAGAGGAGCTGCACGGTGAATATTTTAGTGACATCAAACCATTAATGTAGGGCTTTATACAACACACTTTTTTGTGATTATACCTTTAATTGGTTGTACTT
>JAODKN010016375.1:0-11318 GCA_026774425.1 Petrocephalus zakoni | reverse complement strand
TCATTCTTCCTCCTGTACAGCCCCATGCGTTTTAGGTTCCTTCTCAGTGTCCGCATGCTGATAACAACATTGTCCAAGCTGATCAGTAGCTGCAAAATTTCCCCATGTCTCAATCCAAGCATAAAATAGAACTTAATTAATTCTGTAAAACGAGACATTTTCTCACGTTCTGATCGCACCAGGTAAACGTAGCCTAAACAATAAAGTTTTCACGTAATAACGTGATAATTATATTGTACGAACGTGAAAAGTATATTGTACGAACGTGATAATTATATTGTACAAACGTGATATATTGTAAGAACGTGAAAAGTATATTGTACAAACGTGATATTATATTGTAAGAACGTGAAAAGTATATTGTATAAACGTGATATTATATTGTAAGAACGTGAAAAGTATATTGTACAAACGTGATAAAGCTCAGATTTTTTTTTACCTGGGTGGCAGCTCTACGCTTCCGTAACATATAGATAAGGGCTTTCTGATTAAATTGTTATGACAATTTTCTTAAATTGAGTAAGACCCACTGACCCATTGAAGTGCGAACCATAAGCAGTGGCAATTTCCCAAATGCTCAGTAAACACTCCAGATACTGATGATGAAACTGAGTAGTGACCCCTGGAGGTTACTCTGTTTCAGTATGCAATATGTAAACATATCCCCAAATTGACAAAAAGACCTTGAAAAAGCCGCTATTGAACAAAAAAAAATTGTGCATATGCAATAACTGCCTTATTCATGACATGCCATAAAATTACCGCACAGCCCAAAATCAGCTAAGATCTTAAATCAGCTGGGTTCCACTTAAAAAGATGCTGGACACACAATATTATAAAAAATTATACAGGGTAGCATGGTGGCTCAGTGGGTGGCACTGCCACTTCACACCTACAGTATTGAGGGTTGAAATCCTACCCTGTGTGTGTGTGTATGTGTATGTGTGTGTGTGTGTGTGGAGTTTGCTTTCTCTCCCTGGGCTGCACAGGTTTCCCCCAGATATTCTGGTGTTCTCCTGCAGTCCACATACATGCCTTTAGGCTATTTGGTCTCTAAAACTCTCAGAATGTCTTACTGTGCATGTGCCATGCAACAGCATGGCCTCCTATCCAGAGTGCACCCCAGCCTTGTGCCATACACTGCTAAACTATGTTAAGAAAGTATCTGTGTTTGTGGGTGTATATGCCACTTCTGACTGGTGAGCATGATTGGCACGTGAAGAGCACGGGGCTTCTGATTGGTGAGACTGACTGTCACAAAAGGAGGATGGAATGAATTTGCAAAACTATTCTCACAACAGTTTTAAACCTTGGGTCAGATGTGCTGCATAATGCATATCCTAAATCGCAGCCTTTACGATTTGCTAATTGAATTGTTTAAAATCGCGATTTAAATTTGAAATCAATACATCTTTTATTGATAAGTAAACCGTTTATTGATCGTATAAGCCCTACTCACCAGGATAAGCGGTTTGAAGATGGATGGATGATGCACATGCATTGTTCTTTAAACAGAATGATTCATATAGTACAGAACGTCATAATGAACCTGCACACCCAGTTCTACAGAACAGTGGCTCATGCATATTCATGAGATTCCATTTATAATGCATATCTATAAAAACCATGTAATCTCCCACATGTAGGAGTTTCAGCATGAAGCTGTTTTGAGAAAGCGTTTCTGTGAATAGTGGGAGCTGTAAGAGTCCATTTCTCTTAGCATGATTAGTTGGTTGTCCTATTATTCTATGTGCCTGATCATGTTGGTCCTCCAAGTTCCCATATGAGACAGTGATCCAGCATACTTGGTAAGACCATGTGAATGGCTAGTGGCATTTTATGCCATTAAGACAAATGGCCTTAGGATAGAATATAATACATTGCAGGGTCACACATACAATCAATTTAAGATATTTACACTGCATGTTTCTGGACAGTGTAAGGACACTGGAGACTGAAAAGAAGAAAGGTGATTAATTGTCATACCACAACAACGAAATGTGTCCTCTGCATTTAACCCATGTAACATCACAGGAAGCAGCTACCAGAGACCCAGGGAGCGGTGCCTGGGGGACGGTACCTTAGCAGTACTAGTGGGTTGGGGACTCGAACCGGCAACTTTTTGATTACACGGTCACATGCCCAACCACTAAACCACCTGCCTGCCCACCTGACTGCCTAAAAGCCATGCCCACATGGGGTGAACATGCAAGGTCCATACACAGAAAGCGGAACTGTGCAGTGACAGCACTATCTGCTGCCCCACTCTGCTGAGCTAATAATGTTAATATGCCCATGCAATTGTCACATTGCAGCAGGGCTGCTACTAATGACTAATTTTCTATCAATTAATCTATCTAACAATTTTCTATCGATTAATCTATCTAACTAAAATAAGATAAGAGATAAGAGAGGGGGTATGTTTATATATTCCATATTGAAACAGAGTAACCTCTATGGGTCACTACTCGGGTTCATCATCCGTATCTGGAGTGTTTACTGAGCATTTGGGAAATTGCCACTGCTTATGGTTCACACTTGAATGGTTCAGTGGGTCTCACTCAATTTAAGAGAAATGTCTTAACGATTTAATCAAAAAGCCCTTGTCTATATGTCCCTCTGGATCTGAGGTTGGAAAATAAAGCAAATCTCAACGGCACATGCTACTTCATGTGATAATATAATTTCTAATTTTTTTTAAGTAATTAAGCCTTAGGTTAATTCTCAACGCAATTAAGCCCTGTACTGGAGTCTGGAGAGCAGTGTTTGTGTTTATCGGACACCAGCAGTGACTTGGCACTTTACTAAGACTAATGCCCACAATTAGATAAGCAGATTAGTAGCACACCAAAAATATTAATGAGATCCATCCATCCATTTCCTACCGCTTTTCCGGGTTGGGTCATAGGGGCAGCAGCCTAAGCAGGGAAACCCAGACTTCCCTCTACTTGGCCACTTCGTCCAGCTCTTCTGGGGGAATCCCGAGGCATTCCCAGGCCAGCTGAGAGACATAGTCTCTCCAGCGCGTCCTGGGTCTTCCCCAGGGCCTCCCCCCAGTGGGACATGCCCGGAACATTTCATGTCCCTAGAGCTAGCTTCTGCAGCCAAGGATCAGACTGCTAAGGTCCCCGCCTTCGCCAACCGCCCAGCTCACACTGTGCCCGACCCCCTTGGCCCCTCCTACAGCTCATTGGAGGGGGGCGCCAGATTCCTCCTTCAGGCTGTGCCCAGCCAGGCCCCATGGGTGCTCGCCATCGAGCCCCACCCCCAGGCCTGGCTCCAGAGGGGGGCCCCGGTGACCCGCGTCCGGGCAAAGGAAACTGTAAATCCGTGTTTTCATTCATCATAAGGGGAGATGTGTATTGCAATGCCCAAAAAGTTGTTGCAAGCTATAATATGTGCATCACCTAAAAGCACCATTTACCATTTAGTTGCATGGTGGGCACTTAGATACAAAGAAACTTGCAATGCTGACAATTTTATACAACACTTGAAAATATTAATAGACTTACTGTGAAAAGGCTGAGTATATAAATATGAAAAGCATGGGAGATCATCTACTTGCTTTGTGAATCCTTCCTCCTGTTAAATTCAGTGCTGCTCCTACATAAATCAGCCGAGGGTAATACAGGGCCAAAGTTACCCTGCTAAGGGTCACAAAGCAGTTTTTATATGGTTCCTGCTTCCACACATTTCCTCTGGGTCTTTTATAATTACAATGGAAACCCCAGAGTTTTAAAAGCCTGAGGCCTATGGTCCAAGCCAATTAAACCTCTATTAAGGAACATACCCACTCTAAATTAATATGTTGTGGGAAAGCCTGGGAGGTATGGGGAACATAGCAATGTAAGATGGGGATTTAGGAATGGACCATGTTTTTATTTAATATTCCCTTGTTAGATTAGGAAGGGAACAAAAATACCTCCTGAACAAATAAATGAAAACTGTCCTTTTGGCTTGTAAGAAAAAACATTAACACTGCCTACGCTAACACCTCACTATACTGATGCTGGGATTTTTCACTGGGAGATCTCTGGGCGGGTTACAAATACAGTACACACCAATATACACAGATAGGAACAAGGCAAAGGACTCAGAAGGTGCAACAAACCCATACACATGGCTGCGGGCACCTGATCCTCCCTCCAGTGCCAGTGGCCCACCCAGCACATATACATTACACATGTGATATAGAATCACGTCTAGAGCACAGAAGGCTGTAGCATTTAACAGGATAAAAACACAGCATGAATAACCAAAGTGAATTTCACTGATAATTCTGTTTTGTTGGCAAAACGCATTAACCACACGGGCATCAGACAAACAAACTGCTCTCCCATCCTTGATGAAAATGTAGTTTCTTTCAACGAGAGCCTTTAGCTTATTAAAGCCAGACGGAGCCTCAGAGCCCTTCTGTGACATGTCAGACCTAATGAGCGACTCTCCCTTCCAGTCAGGCTGACAAAGCCGATGGCGACTTACACACAAACACATTTATGTGCACACTGAAACATGAACACTAACATGAACAGTTATACATGCATATACACAGTTATTTACTTAGACACAATGACAATATGCACCCTGATATTGAATTATTTACAAAGATACATGCATAAAGTACACACAGACAGACACATGCACGCATCCTTGCTTAAACGAATACATGGAAAAATACATATATACATAGAAAAACAGGCAGAGAGAAGCATCTAAGACAGTAAGCTATAAACCCATTTCCAAAAAAGTTGGGACACTGTAAAATATAAATAAAACCAGGATGCAATGATTTGCAAATCATATAAACACATTTTTAATTGAAAATAAACAAAAAACAACCTATCAATTGTAGAAACTTATTGTTTTATGATAAATATACAGCTCCGGAAAAAATTAAGAGACCACAGCTCAAATTTTTGTTTCGCTCATTTCTCATTTTATGGTTATGCATCTGTATAAAATATATGTTTTTTGCAAACTGCAGCCTGGTTCTTCTCTGTTTCTCTTTAATGAAGGGCTTCTCCCTTGCTTTATGGAACTAAAGTCCTGCTTCTAGGAGCCTGATACTAACTGTTCTAGCTGTGCATGTCACACCACTTAATGTTTCTCATTACTTTTGAAGGTCCCTTGTGTATATATTTATATATATATATATATATAGGTTTCAGACCAACATATGCTGCCATTAAAACAATATTTTTTCAAAGAATGCCTTGTATATTTCAGCAAGACAATGTCAAACCTCATTATGTGCGTATTACAGGAGCATGGCTCCGTGGCAGAAGAGTCTGGGTGCTAGACTGGCCTGCCTGCAATGGTAACAAAATACTTTGAGAAATTGTATTTTTATATTTAAAATACTTAAAAAATTAAATATGTAATTTTATTTATTTTCAGACATTTTAAGAACCTTCATAACCAGGCTTGTACTTTTAAATATAACCTACATGTATCACTTGTCACTGGCTAAATGCAAAAAAAAACAAAGAAGCTGCTTTGGTGCTCAGTGCAAATTGCTTTAAGGCACAGTATGTTGTAAGATATACTTTCAGATATTGCTCACTGAATGTCATAACAGGACAGAAAGACAGAGCTCTTGAACTTTGAATTAACTTGCTAGCCACTTAGGTACTTAATTTCAATAGTCATGCTCAGACAGTGGCATCTTTTGGTTTGTCATATATAGAAGACTTCATTAGTGATAAATCAGGCTAGCTATTTTTGTTCTTAAGGACAAAATTAATTTCCTCTATTCTGTTTATTACAGTATGCAGTACACTACTGTATAAGCACCAGAGCTACACTATTGGTCCTGCCTGCCTGTCTGATTATGTAGGGACTTACTTTCTCTTCCCCTACTAAATGAGTATTGTTTTTCCTGTGGCCAATCACCCCCAAAGTAAGACCTTTCGATCATCCCAGTGAATGACAGCTTATGCATTCCCCTGATCTATTCTCATTGCTTGTAAGGGCTAATGATCACATGCTTGTCTCTAGGCCAGTGTTCTAATGATTCCTTGTAAGTTTGCTAACTCAAAGTGCTAATGATGCCTGCCGTGTTTGTTAGAGCACAATGCTGCTGATCCCCCTTTATGGACACTATTCATCATCACTGCAGCCCTCCTTTTTCGCCTCCATGGCGAGTTTTATCTTGGTTGTTTGGTCCCTGGAAGAAATCTCATCTAATAAGGAAGGAATAAAAGTCCTCTCAGACAGTGGTGGAAGAATGATATACTACAAGTTTCACCCAGCTATTTGAAGTTTCACACAGCCCCCTACCTCTTTGCCCTGACCTGTCACACAGCACAGTCAGCTTGATACAGACTAAGGCTGAATGACTTATCGCGATTTTAAACAATGCGATTAGCAAATTGCAAAGACTGCAATTTAGGATATACATTATTCAGCATGTCTGACCCAGGGTTTAAAACTATTGTAAGAATCGTTTTGCAAATTCATTTCTTCCTCCTTGTGTGAGTCTCACCAATCAGAAGTGCTGTACTCCTTGCGTGCCAATCATACTCACCAATCAGAAGTGGCCCAAAGTGACTGCGTATACGCCCACAAACAACAGACACGTGAACCCCAAGGGAAACGTTACATTCGCAGTGCAGAAAAATATCGGTTCCGCTACTGAACCCTAAGTGAATTACCTTCCTATTTAATGGTAAGAGTTATTTTCCTTACTTTATTTCACTGAACACAGTCGCGGTGATAGTAGTTTTATGCATCATTGTTCTCTGCTAATTTGGCCCTTGTGTATATGGGACTTTCTGGTGTAACCCATATTTGCTGTTGGGTGAATTATCTTAAGAAGAGATTAATGGAAATAATGCTAAGATGAACAGTTTAGCGCTGGCAAAAGACGTTACATTATCTGACCCCAACAATACATCATTAATGACCCACTTGCACACTTGTAAAGTTGTCTTTACATTATATCGTGCATTCATTTTGTGTGACCAAACATAGTACACGGCATCTTACATCACAAAACTGGTTAAATAAACAGCCATGTAAGGATCAGAACGTAAGAAAAATGAAAATAAGTATTATGTAGTTTTTAAACTTGTACTTGAAATCTGCATTTACATCTATGAATATATCCTTAGTCGATAGCTCTATGTAGCTTGTACGCATCCCCTTTGAAATTATTAAATGATAAAAAAATGAGCAATCATGGAAATTAGTCACAACATCGGTTGTGTTTTGTGGCTCAGAAATGCCCACTCTTTTAGCCAGCTATACAATTCGCAAATATTGATTTTAAAAAAACATGCAGAAGAGGTATTTCCTTGCATTGCTCTGGAGACAACACTGACCATTTTTTTTTTTTAAGTTACAATGATTATGGTACGGAAAATGTGAACAAGAACCTTGCGTTCATTTCCAATCATGTGTGAAACAGCCCCCCTGGAGTCATACATTATGACGGTCACAAAATGTGGTGTAACACCAGAAGCACTTTACTAAGGGTAAAAACGTGGTCGAATGCTGTTTGCAAACGCGGCACTTAAAATGTGTGAAAAAATATGATCACTTTACCATGTTCGGGTTGCTAGAGAATTGTTCTATGATTTATTAGGTGTATGTTTTATATATTTTTTGTTAGAATAAATACATTTTGGATTGAATTAATATATTTCCATTCTTATCTTTGTAGTAATGTATAGCGCAGTTGAGATTTCAATGTACGGTTGTGCTCAATTACAGTTTTTTTATACACACATATAGTGAATACCGAGTTTAAAAAAATCGCGAATAAAATCAAAATCGCAATCTGTCGATACAATTCGTTATTTTCTTAAAATCGTTCAGCCGTAATGCAGACAGGTCACCTCACTGATTACGTTGGACGTTCTTCACAGGCTGGCTGCCACGTTTCCCTCTTTTGCATGCCTATCTAACAAAAAATATATATGTATATATATATATATATATATATGATATATATGATAGATAGATAGATAGAGATACTTTATTTATCCAGAAGGAAATTTCGGATCATATATCATATAGGGGTCATATATATGTCTACAGATATAGATAGCTATCAGGAGAATTTGTTGCTTGCATTAGCAGGTGTAAGTGAGTACCCTTGTACCATTGCACACACACACAGTGAGCAATGGATGGGGACAAGATATGCATTGTGATGCATCTAATGGAGTGGGAAGGAAGGTCACACCACCACCACCAAAAAGAGCTGCAAAGTGCTGCCAAATCAATACATTCCCACAGGTCAAAGGAGGGGAAAGGCTTTCTGACAAGCTCCCAGCCAATTACCCAACAATGGTAATGCCTCTCCTGGCTGGGCCTGACATTGCCGTTGGCAATTTGTGAAACCCATCGTCAGTATTGAAGGTTTCTGCGAAAGCCCATCAGCAAAAAGGGGGAAATATAAAGGTTAAGGATAAAAGAGAAACAATTAGGATTCAACAGCTTAAAGAATACATGAATCAAAACTAAGGGAATCAAACTGTTTATGTAACTGCTGAACCCCAATGTGCTTGGGAGGAAGACTAAAAATACTCTCCAGAATATTATTTACTAATTATAGAAAACCTTTTCATTCAAGCGGAGGCGATCTTGTCAGTTTGTATTTGCTGTTATTACAGTAGTTGCTTGGCATAACTTTCTATTCATTATGTAATGACATAGACAATGAAGGTTAAGAATTTGTTTAGAAGCCCAGGTCACTGCAGTCCCCTGGAGTAATTAGTGACCTCATAGACTGTCAGCACATTATATTCTACACCTGTGCTGGTTCTGGACTCCACACCTGGGGCCATCCTGCCTGCTATGGTCTCTCACAGCTCTGGCAGCATCACCTGCTGCTTCTGTTTTTCCCTTGACCTCTCATGCTCCCTGCCTCATTTTGTTCCCTTCCTTTATCACCATGCTCTTTTCCTCCCTTTTACTCCTTACGCTGGCGTTGTGCTCTTTTTCCCGCCCTCATTCCCCTGGTGCCATGCTCTTTTCCACCCCTTTCCTCTATCCTCTGCCGCTGTGCTCCTTTTTGCCCTTTTCCTCCTTCCTTTGGTGTTGTGCCCTATCCTGGCCTTTTCCTCCTACCTTCTGCATCATGCTCCTTTTTTCCTCCTTCTTCTGGTTTTTTGTCCTTTTCGTCCTTCCTACGGCACCAAGTTTCTTCTCACCCTTGTCCTCTTTCTTCTGGTGCCATGCTGTTTTCTGTCCTTTTCCTCCTTACTCTGGTGCTGTACTCCTTTCTGTCCTTTTCCTGTTTTCTCTGGTGCTGTACTCCTTTCCATCCTTTTCTTCCTTTCACTGGTGCTGTACTTCTTTACACCCTTTTCCTCCATCCTCTGGTGCTGTACGCCTTTCCACCCTTTGCCTCCTTCCTCTGGTGCTGTACTATACTCCTTTTCGTCCTTTTCCTCCTTCCTCTGGTGCTGTACTCCTTTTTGTCCTTTTCCTCCTTCCTCTGGTGCTGTACTCCTTTCCATCCTTTTCCTCCATCCTCTGGTGCTGTACTCCTTTTCGTCCTTTTCCTCCTTCCTCTGGTGCTGTACGCCTTTCCGCCCTTTGCCTCCTTCCTCTGGTGCTATGCTGTACTCCTTTCCGCCCTTTTCCTCATTCCTCTGGCGCTGTATGCCTTTCCGCCCTTTGCCTCCTTCCTCTGGTGCTGTACTCCTTTCCGCCCTTTTCCTCCTTCCTCTGGTGCTGTACGCCTTTCCGCCCTTTTCCTCCTTCCCCTGGCACTGTATGCCTTTCCGCCCTTTGCCTCCTTCCTCTGGTGCTGTACTCCTTTCCATCCTTGTCCTTGCTCTGGTGCTTTGTTCTATCTTGCCCTCCCCCCCTTCTGTGTCCCTTTCACTGACTTCCTAGTTGGCATGACCACTCCTCAGGACCTCACTGCCCCCAACCCTATCCCCTACCCTATCCCCCACTGTTGTACCCCCTGGCCGCCTCCATGTCTGTTTTTTGCCGTGTTCCTCTGTCTGACTCTGTTCTGAATATCATTTAAGATTTAGACATTACCATAAAAAACCATCAATAGGATTTTTTTAATCATTCCTGCACCATTTACACTGAAAAAAACACAGCTTTACTACTTAGTATTCAATTAGTATTCACTAATTACAGTATCACTGCTTACCTGGGCTAGAATGTTCATCCCACAAACTACTTCACCAGGTCATGTAGCAACTCTGTAGTAAGACTCTGCTCACAGCCACAGAGAGTCTTGCAGCACTTTAAGGTAAGCTTGGGACTTCAAAGCTTAGTAGTGATTTCACACCAAAACAGTAACTTACCATGGGCAATCACTGAGATGGATATTTAAGATGTATAAAAGGCATGCATTTATTCCTAACACTACAACGAACATGACAGACAATACACATGGAATACAAGCACAAAATAAAAGAATAAAATCAATAAGCAGGATGGAATATGGGGAGGCAGTGACTAAATTTAAATGGGTAGCCTAGAAGAGAAATACTGTTCTGCAAGGCAAGCCCTTGATCTTGAAAGCACAACCCAAAACGATAAAACAGATGAACAGGACAGGTTAGATTATCAAATGAATGAAAGACAGATTATGGGGTTGCAGATGGAGTCTATGGAAGTCTGTTGCAGAGAAGATGGAGTTGGGGGGGGGGGGGGGAGTTAGGGGGCAAGGTCTAGTAGGGGTCGTTGCGTGGTGTGTCTTTGATGTTCTATCTCAAGGCTTTTGCCACCCCCGTTTTTTTTTCGGCTCAGTTCACGTGGGTATGCTTCAATTTGGTTCAGCTGCACCCCCTGAGGGATCCGAGGTGTGGGATTTTAAGGTCCAAGGTCCATGAAAATTTATTATTGGGAATTTGACACTTGGATCAATACCCTGAGACATCCGACCAGTGTCCTGCTCAGGGGTGTGCTTAGCGGATTAATGACTGTACTGAGGCAAATTTAAAGTATTTAGATACATGTAAATATGTGACGGTCCAGAATCAAAATAAATTTACGAGTTATTTTTACACCAAATATGACATTGCAATCTGGAGGTCCACACCTTGTAAACTCTGCATTAATTAATTCCTAATGTAAATTACACCATACGTGTAGCTTATTCACATCGCTACATCACATTGGCATATATGAGAAACACTCATATACACATACAGTGGAGGAAATAATTATTTGACCCCTCGCTGATTTTATAAGTTTGTCCAAACTTCAAACGGGCCTGCACATGTGCCTTCTTCAGCAGGGGGACCTTGCGAGCACTGCAGGATCTTAATCCATTGCGGTGTAATGTGTTTCCAATGGTTTTCTTGGTGACTGTGGTCCCAGCTACTTTGAGGTCATTAACT
>JAODKN010016374.1:0-11342 GCA_026774425.1 Petrocephalus zakoni | reverse complement strand
TTTGTTTGCAGATCATCGGGCATTTGTGGAACGTGTCCGTGTATTTGTGACGTTTTGGCAGGATTCTAACTCCATAGGACCCCTCCCACACACTCTTTGCCCTTCAACTGTCCTGCAAAAAGTTCCTTAGCAGCTGGCTCTGGACTGCCAGACAGCGCAGCAGCTTTTTCCTGCAGACCCTCGTACTTCTAAACAGCACACTGCCCCATCAAAAGGATTGTAAAGGAGGCGGGTCCAAGTGACTGGAGGTGGCAGGTCCAAGACATCTGATTGGTTGGTCTGACATCTGCCGTAAGACCTCTACTGTAGTTCACAAGCTAAATCAAAAAAACGTGCAAAGGCCATTTATTGCGTTGAAATGGAATGAGTACATACTGCGAAAGAATTATTACTGTATCTTTAAACTTCTAATCCTATTCTTTGTGTTTTATATAGCAGTGATAAAATGGCTCACTGTAAAAAAATATTTTGTTACTCTGAATTTCAAAAAACATGTGACTATGTTAACAATAAAGCAATATTGTTATTCTCTTTTATTAATGAGAACAGGCCTTTCTTGCAGAGTACCTGCCGGGTAGCCAAGCCCAGTTACAGTAGGACGTGTAATTAAAAAGTGTAGTTGTTTGAGTTTTGTTTTTATGCATCTAAGCATCGGCCATAACCATAATGCCAAGCTGTTTGCGTTTCCCCTTAATAAATCAATACGATCGCGCCAACACATAACTGGTTCATTCGAGCCTTTTCAGTTATGTGCCGATATACTGCGAACAAGTGCTCTGTGTCTCGGGGAAAAAAAGGATTCACCACTAGATGTCACGTTGATATCAGTGTCGCACAGATTCGTGTTAAGAATAGTTGTTAAACAGCTTAAATATACATGAATCGTGTAAAATACTGATTAAATAATCGGTCATTTTTTATGTAAAATAGACAAGCAGACGATTTGTCATCTTTTGCGGCAGCAGGTTTCAAACCGTAGCATTATAGCGCGAAGCTGAATCGCGCAGCACTGTTTGTCCGCGCAGAAGCCCCGTAGCCCCGGATGCGCTCGGCGTCGTAGCGCTGACGGCACCGGCCCGATACCGTCCCGCGGCAAAAATGTGAAAAGGGCAAAAAGGAAGTGCGGAAAGGAAGCCGCGCTCCCCCTGTCCCGGGCTGTCCGGACCCCGCCGTCGCGCTTAGCCCTACTGCTTCCGGGATAAAGCGCCTTTCAGTGCCCAGCCGAAGCGGCGGGCGTTTGGGACGGAGGGGGGCGACGCGGCCCCGCCAACTTTCGCAGTTAGAGCGGCTGCAGCTTCCAGCCTCCGGCCGCTGGGGCGCGTCTCATCGCCCGGGCTGCCACAGCCGGCCGGCCGGCGGGCTCCGGGGGTGGCCGAGCTGCCCCGCTGGCCCCGCCTCCGGCGCGCTAGCCGCGCCCGTTCCCGAGCGCCCGCGTCCCCTCCGCATGGAGAAGGCAGCGGCGGGCGGCCCGGTGTCTGACGGCGGCTTCGTGCGTCTCTCACGGCCGGGGCAGGCGAACCGGCGACATGTTCCCCGGCAGACCCGGGAAGGCGACCTTCAGGTCGTACCTCTCTCCGCAGGTACGGCGCTTCGCTGGCTGTCACCTTCCGCACGCCGCGGCTGTCCCGCGCACTCCCGGCTACCGCTCGGGCTCCTGGGGCAGATTCCTCCCAAATATATTTTACCAAAGTTCACGGGCGCTTACCGGCGTAGTTATAACGCTGTATAAGTACCGGGACACGGTAGAGCCTCTCGGCTGCCCGCCGGTTTATCGTACCGGCAGAGCCGATATTTGTGATATATGTCGCAGCCGCCGTCGGTTACCGCGGCACGGAAGGTACATGTCTGCAGCCTGTAACCGGACGCCTGCTCTGTGGTTCCCAGCAGACAGAAGTGAGGAATCCCGTCCAGGGGATGAAGAGCTTGGAAGCGAAGCTGCTGCCCGGTAAGGGGGGACGGGCTGTCGGGGCTCCGAGTCGCTGCCGCAGGACGCGCTAAATGACGCTCCCGGGTGTCTCCGGGGCTCGTATTGTTGCAGGTCTGCTTCGGTAGTTGCAAATGTTCTGACGCTGGGAAGTCACAGGACCGTCTGAAGGTGCGTTGAAGTTTCGGTTATGAACTGGCGGCCGTGCACTATAATCGGCCCTTTGATGTGCACCCTGCTACTGTATTGAACTGAAATCCGCAGGTTTCTGCCAAATGAACTGTCCTGGTTAATTAGCAGCCGGTGAGCTTGTTGTCAAGCTTGTGCATCCCTTCCTGGTTCCTGTAGTCATGCACTGTTGCTCAGTGCTCAGATTTAATTTTACACACCAACTTATCTAAAATGATGGCCTTTTATATAATCTTACAGAACGAAGTAGTACAGATGTGTTGATTCTCATGGGGGAAAGCGTGAGGATGAGGGCTCTGAGATGCTGGTTGGGTGTTGAGTGCTTCTTTAGATTGAACAGATAAGATGTCACTGTGCAGCGATCAGATGTCCTGTGGTTCTATGAGCGAGCGAGTGCTCGAGAGTGAGCCTTTATTTTTAGCTCAGGCAGTTTTGGCAAAACTGGAAATACCCCAGGCATGTACAGTTCTGAATTGAGAAATGGTTTTAAAATTCTGCTCCAGAGGATTGTTTAGCATTTCATTCACTCCGTCTTGGATTCCCTATAATTGATTAACACAACTAAATGGCTTTTTTTTCTTTTAATATTATTTTTTTAATTCATCCATTTTAATTGAATTAACAATATTAATTTCTGAAAATGTATCTGTCAGATTACAACTGCTAACCACTTGTATTCCTGTGTGAGCGCTCATTCTTTTTTTAATCACTGGATGCCATAGTTAAATGTCAGGTGCTCTGAACTTATTATGAAAAAGGAATAGTAAATTTTTTTTTTGGGGGGGGGCGGGGGTTGGTGAATAGTCTGTCACTACATAGGTGTTGCATTTCTGCCTCAGTGTTTTTCTTGAATAGATCCTGCTGATTGCTGAAGGAGAAATGGGGAATTCATTCTTCACCTGATTCAATGAAAGAGTTTTCCATTCCTGACATGAGCTGGACCCCAGAACAGAAGCATCTTCCATTCTCTTTTGCAGAGCTAGTTTTGCAAGTTTTGCAAACCCGCTTTTATCTCAAGTTCTGTGTGCTGGGTTTTGGGGGAAACTCGGGCATTTTTCTCGGCTGTGACTGGCTGTGACTTATTTAGCTGTTGTTGTTGTGCAGGGTTAGGTCGTTGTTTTTTTTTTTCTTCACTATTTCACTGTGTCTTTTTTCACTAAGTCACACTTGCAGCATAAACCTTTATTTGTGGAAAACCAGAGTTTACTTATTTTTTTTTATTGATTAATTTCTGGCACAAAGTATAGGATATTTCTGAGTACCTGTGAGAGAGGCTGCACAACTCTGGGGAAGATATGAATGCCGGGTTTTCTCACTGAATCTCCCCCCCCAACAATTCTTAAACAAAATGTTTGTCACATTATTATTATTTTTTGCATCATCTATTGTCTTTATGAAGATGAAACACAATAGGCAGAGATATACTGTATATCGTATTGGCAGATATATGGAGCTCAGTCGGATGTGTTAGTCTTGGCTGACAATGCTGGCCAATATTTAAGCTTTGTCAGTATTCAAAGTCTGCAGCATCTAAGCCACAGACACAACTACTAAAATAATGGAGGTGATTGCATCGGACTATCAGCCGTTTTCTTTAGTGGAGGATGAGGGATTCACTCGGCTCATTCACTACTTATAAGAACTCTCAATGTACCTGCTCATGACATGTTTATAACTCATTATGAAATATGGCCCGCAGGGAATTTGTTCGTTTTCCAGTGGCAAGCTTAGAAAATGTCACCCTCAGCAACACCCCCCTCGGCTGGCAGGTGGTTACTTATTAGCCTGTTATTGGTATCGGTCACACATATATGTTGGGTAAAATATTCCACATCAGTGCACCACAATATGATGGTTACTGATTTGATCACATCAGCCTTGTAGAACCAAAAGGGCACACTCCTTGTTTTTAACCAATCAATGCAAGAAATGCTGACCATAGGCCACGCCTGCTTTTTATTACGACACCTATTTCTCGGCCTCCGCTTCCTGTTTCAGGGTGTAAAGCAGTCCTGTCGTTCGTTGATACAGCTTAGGGTGAAAAATGGAGAGCTTGGTTTGACGTAACGCGTCTCCCCGTTAATGCAAACACAGCAGAATGGGTATCATTTAAGATTGAGATCACATAGTGCTATGAATCCAAGATTTTAATTAATTAAGATTGGTAGAAGGTAGAAGGCTTGCAGTATAGAGTTACCACTTTCCTTTACCCTTCTGGCCCGGTGTTCGTCTTCCAAAGAGAACCCCCCAGAGCACCATTTCCTGGTTTACTTCAGGACATGAGTGGCATGCTCATTCCAGGCTATGATGTCACAGCCTTCCCTGGGCTGTCCCATGGGACTTGGAAGGCCTTCCACCTGCTGGACACCTGTGCCTGGTCTCTTAAAAGCAAGTCATATGAATCAGTGTGTGTGTGTGAGAGAGAGAGAGAGAGAGTGTGGGAGTGTTCGAGACTGAATCATCTGGACAGAGAGGTTATGCTGGCATTCCCATCCTCGGAGTCCATTTTTGCTTCCCTCATGAATTTGTCAGCCTTTTTTTTTTTTTTTTGGCTCCACTCGTACCTGACTCCCTTGCTTGTTTCCTCCTCGGTTGTCTCTCTGTTCATCTTCTTCATTCACTCTTTCTCCTGCTTCCTTTTCCTTTGTCCATACCCGTAATTCTGTATGCTTCCCATCTCCTTGCCTTTTCCCTCCTTCTATGCACCTCTCTGTGTTTGCTTTAGCCTTAAATAAAAGGTGTAGTTTTGTGCCTCGCTTTCCTCTGCATGGGCGCAGAATAAAACTCCTGCCTGCCGGAATGAGGAAGCTTTTTGCTTCTTGTCGTTCTTTGCAGGTGGTTCGCCTACATGCTCAGCGGTGCGTTTGATCTGCAGCTGGAGATCTTAGCTGGCTCCCTTGCACACACAGCGTCGCTTTCTGTACAGGCTGCCGGTTACCCGCTTCCTGCCCGAGAGCAGTGCTGTGGTTTGCTGTGGGGCATGTGAAACCGTAGTGAAACTGTACCCTGCGATTGCTTTTGCTCCAGGCGGCACTGATGAATGTGTGATGATCCCATTGTCTCCGTGCCAGTAATGGCATTTGCCTGTAAGGCGGCGTTGAGGCTGGATTCCTGGCATTGTGATTCGTAGTCATGCCCCTGCAGCCTTTTCTATGTGCTCCTTTTTTTGACCTATATAATCTTTTGGGTCTCCTTGCACAGCAGGGATGGTGGCTAATGAACTCTTGTGGAGTGCCCTGTCCTGTACCTCTCCTTCCCCCTTCCTGTGCTGTAGCCTTGCGCCTACCCAGCAGAATTTTTTTCCCCCCGAGTTTTTAATCTTTGACATGCTCCAGGCCAACTGGTTGCTTTGTGCTAATCTGCCTGTTGGTCCGTTGGGGACAATGGAGATTCCTTCCTGCATGGTGTTCGCCACCTGTGGAGTATTAGCCGCATTGTCCAAGATCTCCCATCTTAGTCTTCTTGCAGCGTGCCTGTGCTTCCCGTAGTCTTGGAGAGCAGATGCCGTTTAGCTGGGAAGAGGGCATGTTCTAAATGAAAGGGTAAGAATAAAACGATGAACATCTCCTGAATGTCCAGTGGACGTTGTGACTCTCTGTGCTGGGTTTGTGCTGAAGTCTCATGGAGTTCACCTTGCAGGGTGAATCAGGTCTCTGAATCTGTTTTGCCTTTAAATGGGAACCAGTGCTTCACCTCTCCCTGTTTTATGCCCAAATAGTACATTCACTTACATAAATGTAATATCATCATGTTATGGAAAGTGTACAGACCCTGTAGGTGTAGAGTAATTGAATGCTATCACCACCCCGTTGTATTTTCAGTTTTTTTTTGTTTGCTGGAGACAGGCTTTCAGAATGTATCTCAACATTCAGATTGGACTCGCTTTGTTAATTACCGGTAGTGCTCAGACTCTTTGACCTTGCCTGCTTGCGTTTTCAGTACTGAGCTGTGTTCCTGCACCATGTGACCATTGAGCCGTTCTAAGCCATCAGCAGGGCCAAGTGACAGTTTCAGTTAAGCTTTCCCAGTAACCGACACACAGATGATTTTGCGCCCCCGAATGGGCGGGAGGCGGTTTTATTTATTTCATGGTATATTCTGAACGTCTCCCCCACACCCACACAAATGTTTTGTTTTTTAACCAATTCTTATAAATGGAAGCGAGCGCCCTATTTATAGTGAGTGTAGGATCTGACCCGCACAGCTTGGGCGTCACGGCTGCCTGCAGCTGTCCATAGGCTGGTCTTGAGGTTTGCCACCGACATGATGTGCTGGCAGCTGGAACTTTGGTGTGTGGGCAGTGAGTCCCGCCTCCAGCCGGCATTGATGTTATGAAGGGCCACACAAGCCTGTCGTCCTCTGGGTAGCAGTGCTGCTTTGCAGGTCCTTAAAGCCATCGATAAGCATGCTTATATCTTATGTTAAGGATGCTGACCAATCTCTCCACTTTAAATACCTGTAAAGCTGCCATTATGAAGACGTCTATCCCAGATACAGTTTCAGGAAACGGAACATTATGCACAGACAACTATTTTTCCTAAAGCAATACTTAATTTTTTTTTTTTTTTTGCTGGACTTTCTGGTAGCTGTGTGCGCGTAATGTCTTATACCCACCTTCCACACACGCATTCCTCCAGCTGCCCCGTCTACATTCACACCTAACATTTACATTTACAGCATTTGGCCAACACCCTTAGCTAGAGTGACTTGCATGAGTCCTTAGAAGTCTCCATCAGCGAATAGCTTCTGATAGTGGTTGATGGTGATATCACCTCACAGTGGTTCAGTAGAACCCATGCGGCTTGCATAAGTCCTTAGAAGTCTCCATCAGTCAATAGCTTTTGATAGTAGAACCCAGGTTTAGAATGCTGTCTATTGGGAAATAGTTTTTTTTTTTTTTTTTAATTTAGGGTAACAGAATGTAACAAAGGGCCCAGTTTGTCCAATGGGAGAAGGTAGCACAGTGCACAGGGACATCAGATTATGACCGGAGGGATGCCAGTTCAAGTCCCAGAAACCGGACGGGTCATGTACCTCCCATGTACATCTTGTTTTTGAACACATTTGTCAAATGGTTATATCCATGACTTGCCCCAGAGAAGCATTTTGGAGATTACTCATGTGGGTTGAGTCATAGTTTCTAGTTAGTTTGTTGCTAGCTTGATTTCTTATCCTGGAATCACAAGAGTACCGTTTGCTGTTAGTTGTGTTTCCCCCTGATAGCGACTTCCTGATCTTTGCACATTAGAGCCGTCGCACTCTTGGCACTCGCTGTGCAGATGCAGCACAGCTCTTTATGGAGTGCTTTATGAATTGAATGCCCTGCCGCTGCCCTGGGCTAATGATTCTGACAGCGCTCTCATGCAATTCCCCTGACCCAGTATGAAACTCACACTTCTGGTTTTTGCTGGATGTATTATGCTGTTCTCGGTCCATTTTAAATGTTAAATTGGACCCTGGATGCCGACTACAGGGGGCCCAGTGTTCAGAAGTGGGTGGGATGCTTCCTGTCAATCATGCTGTCAGAACATGTGTGAATGGCCAGCCTTCAGCATCTTGTCAGCACAATTCCTCCTGCCGGGCTCATATATAGGTACTAAGGCTGTGCAATTAATCAAACTTTTATTTCGATTTCAGCTCCAAACGATCACAGAAACAATGTAATTGGAAAAAAAAATTATTAAATTCATTAAAATCATTTTGCCACATTACGCTCTGCAAGGATACTGTTATTTTGTCGTTGCGTTCCGAATGATGCATTCCGCCCCTTTCGAATGTGTATTCTGGTGGTGGTGTTTTAAAAAGTGTGCGAGTAAAGATGGCAGAAGGGGGAGAGGAGCTGCAGTGGCAGCGTTTCGTCCGCAAGAAAAGTAAAGTAAGTTCACTGGTGTGGGAACACTTTGGATTTGAAGACACAGACGTGGATTATGTGCAAGCGTTGCTACTCAGTGGTGTCTGCGCCATTCAGCAATACGGCGAATCTCTCTAACCACCTAAAATTCAAACACAGACTGATTTACGACAAACTAATACAGAAATGGAAAGTAGCAAACCCGAATTGACGTCCTTCGCAACACAGTCATCAATAAGACGCACTCTATAGTGCTGCTTATTTATTTTGTAACTTTTATATTTTTCTTGTTTTATTTATATATTTTTTGTATTTTATTTTTAATCTAGTATTTTAATTGTTCTCAAGCGATTGTGGAACTGCACTCAATTGCTTATTTTATTTGCTTGACTATTTTATACAATATTTGAATATTATACTTTCAGTTATTTTAAGATTCAACAGGAAGGTATCAATGAAAATGTCACATTTGCTGTTCTTTATGTGCAGTGAATGCAGTGTGTTTCAGAGTCACTGAGCAGTGAGTAATCGTGTCAAATAATCGTGATTTCAATATTTACCAAAATAATCATAATTATGATTTTTTCCGTAATCGAGCAAGCCCTAATAGGTGCATGTGTCTGTCATATACACTCAGAATAATTCAAACTCTGACGGTTTGTAGAGCATGTCTGGCTGTGTCGTGCACAGCCACTGCTAAGACTGTCAGCTCCTATGACTGCATGAACAGACACTGCACATGTCGCAGTCATGTCCCTCTGACCCCTCGGCTGTTGGCATCATCTTACCCTGCAACATAGTGACTTACTGCAGAGACTTTAGTGTGAATTACGCTGGTGTGCAAGAGGGAAGCGGCTCTTTTTGGCTGGAAGGTATTTTTAATTCCTTGTGGATGAGTGCCTAAAACAAGAGATTTTTAGTAACTCGCATTATCTACAGAATACCCCCCCTCACCCCCAAGATGACAATCGACTGGAACACTAACATACTGTAACTCTAACATTTCTCTCATGACACACATACCAGTTAAATCTCGTTAGTGATATTCAGCATTGGTTCAGTGTGTCACCTTAACTTCCACATTCACTCTTCTGCGGCAGTGTGGTTTGTCTATAACACCTTCATGACGATAAACTCTGAAGTTAGATGTTTCCCTGTTAAATGCTCCTTTGGCCTGGCTTTCTGCTCTAGGTCTGGGAATCAGTATTAAGTCTCCCTGTTTATGGCCTTCATGGACTGGCCTGTGCAGATGTAACTGTCTAAGGTGCAGTAAGCCCCAGAAGCCCCAAGCATGCTGGTTGTGGTCAGAGTAGTGAAATTAGTCAGCCTCACTGACTGTATTTTTCCTACCAGCATCCTAAAGTTCACTCCTAATACAGTTCCAGCCTGAATGGAAAGCTGCTTTGAGGATGAGAGAAGTTCTGATTGGAAGAAGTTGTCATTAGCGCGTGGGCCAGATAAGGTTTCCTTTTAGTGCATGAACATGGTCATGTGCTGAGGGCCGACCTGCTGTCCGAACCCCCCCTCAAACCCGGAAACCCCTGGCTCCCTGCAGGTGAGATCGTAGTGACCGAGGTGAACTTCGTGAGGAAATGCGTCGGCCCCGACACCAGCCCAGACGACCTGTGGGGGAAGCTGGTCTGCACCAACTTCAAGGTTTCCTTCGTCACCCACGACAGCCTCCCTCGGCAGGTAGGCCCATGCTGTGAGCGAGGGGAGGAAGAAGCTTTAGCTGACAAATGACCATCTGTATATCATGTGCTTATATAGTCTGTGTATATTAATATACACGTATTAAAATACACACAAGCTGATGTGAAACCTGATCGCAGTGGGTCTTTGGTTAACCATTAGGCTCTCATTTTAGGGTTGTTTATTCTCTGTCACTGTCTGCCGCTGCTTAGTCCTGTATCGCTCGTCTCTGTTTTCCGTGCCGACGGAGAGCCATCTCCCCCTGCTGAGGTTTGCACGCCAGGTGAACGCCCCGCCCCTGGAAAATCTGCTCAGGATTTTTTCTGCAGCTTGTTTTCCACGGGCTGCTCCGGATAATGACTTGTTTTTGCCTTTATGCAAGTTGGTTGTCACTCGGTGATATGACTACTACTGTTGCACCAGTAAGATGGAAGATAACAACGGGCAGCCTTGTGGAGCCGTGGAGGCACTGTTCAGTCCCTGTGCTTCAGGCTCCGGCCTGGTCCGTCTGTAAAGGCGCTTTGTGCTCACGCTGATTTGGACGGCTAGACTGAGCTGTCTGCCCACATCTATGCGCCATGTGTTGGAAGCCACATGGTATCGAGCTCAGAGTGTCCACGATCTCCATGGCGCCCGACTCTGCTCTGACCTCCCTGCTGTCTGTCCACAGTGCCCCCCCTCCCCCATCACGGTTAATCATTCCAGGCCTGTCTTAACGGAATCTGTCTGTTCGTGTCTGATTTTTAAGCAGGAATTTGTTACCTTTGGTACTTGTATTTATTTATTTATTTATTTTTAAAGATTTAAAAAATAACTTTTTTTTTCCAAATGCCGTATTTCCGTGCTGAGCCTTCCTTCCTCTCCTGTTTTAACTTCTGTCATTAAAAAAGGAACTGCATTTTACTCAAGTGAAACTACAAATGTCTCTGATTTTTAATCCTTCATGATAAGTCAGCGTTTCGCTGCATGCCCCCACCCATTCCTAGACGTTGGCTCAGCGGGTCACCAGGTTATTTAGAAGACAAGCAAATGTTTTACTTGAATCTCATTTTAGATTTTGGCACCAAGCAGGTTTACTGGCTTCTGATTACTGAGTTGTATCAGAATCACCCCATAAAGAGCCTTGATGGGGTCGTGTAAAGTTCTGGTTCACTAATTGTAAGGGTGACCCTGTGCTCTGTTTCCTCTTCAGAAATTTCAGTATGTGAACCGGCTTTTGGGAGAGCATGACATTCCCCTGGCGTGTGTGGAGCAGGTGGTCACCGGTAAGTGGGCCGGGTAGCTCCCTGCAAGCTTGGAGCATGTGGGCTGTGCTGGTTTGGCGCCCTGTCAGAGGTTACATGCTGAAGAACCAGCGGCGGCCATGTTGGTCGGAGGGTGGCAGAAGTAGGCTTGGCCACGTGTGCCTGTGTGTCCTGCAGCGGCTCCTTGCCAGAGATGGCGTCCTCCAGCACTGGCACTCATCTCTGTCACCTAAGGTGACCTGTCAGCCGCTCAGGTTTGCAGTCAGTGTAAGAGATTCAGAGATTCTGTTTTTAAAGTGGTCACTTCTAGGTCTGAAATGGAGTAACAGGTGCAGTAGTGTGTGCCCGCGTGTGTGTGTGTGTGTGTGTGAGAGCGCGCGTGACAGTCCCCACCTTGGCGCTCTTGGTTACTTCAGTCAGGCCAGACTTTTTCACAATGCAC
>JAODKN010016373.1:0-11362 GCA_026774425.1 Petrocephalus zakoni | reverse complement strand
GCCATAACGGGTTAGGAAAACACACTTTGTACCCAGGAACAAAATAAAAATAAAAATTTGTTACATAGTGTAATTGACATGAAGTTATACAGAAATTTAGTATTAAATTTATAAATTTATACAGAAATGCAGGAAAATACAAACAAGCTGCAGAATATTAAGAGAAGGAAGGAGATTAATTATCATTGTTGACACACAACAATGAAATGTGTCCTCTGCTTTTAACCTATGTGACAATGTGACACAGCATGGGGCAGCTACATGAGCGCCCGGGGAGCAGTGCTTGGGGTCAGGATACCTCAGCGGTACTTGTGGGTCAGGACTCGAGCTGGCAATCTTTCGACTACACGGTTGTGTCCCTAACCACTACACCACCTGCCTGCCCCGGGAAGACGGAAAGATTATAATGTGAAGGTGATGAGGGTTTGTGATGGGTTTAGCCAGATTAAGGAACCAGCCCTTTAGAAACACTGCAGATACCTTACAGCAGGCAGGCGTCTGGGTAGAAAACAGCCCTTTGCTTCTAAAACAAAAGTGAACCACCTGGGAAAATGAATGTGAATTGTCTGCCAAAAGTACAGCGCGTGAAGCGTTTCCTCATTTTAACTGGAATACACTTATCCACATTTCTACTGCGTCATGTTTTTAACATGGTCATACTGCACTGACATCACTAATACTGCCTCTTAAAGAGGTTTACCTTGTGTTTTTACCAGCGTCTCTTTGGCAAGGTAATGTCAATTCACAAATGGTAGTGGAATGTTTATTAACATGATTTTTGTTTTTTATTTTTCACTGCACTGTAATACCAAGGCTACAGTTTTCATTTTCTCCATTCCACAATATATGCCACACATATGTATATATGTATATATACGCAAACACACACACACAGATTACATATTTATACTGCACAGGCATCACTAATTCTGTTTACACGACGGTAATTACGTCTGTGCCTCTCAGCACGCTCACCCGAAATCCGCCTGTTTTTCTTCTGTTAACCTGCCAGTAGTCAGTACCCCAGTTCATTGCTTCTTCCTCCGGCTCTCCTGGGGTTACGTTCCCCACAGAAGATGGGCATCTCATCCCAAGTTAACTTCAGAGGATGGCTAACATCCTATGGTGTGGTTCCTCGGTCTGTCTCTCCCATGTCGCTCAAACTATTTCTCACAAATAAAAGCCACAGTAACTCATGCCGCATCAGGCACTGCATTATTCCCCTCCGTGTCTTTCCTGTACCCCTCGGCATTTAAAGATTTACTTGTAGAACCAGTTTGACACTCCACTAAAGGGATCTCATGGTGCATCCTGTGGTGCTGTGGTCTGTGTCCTACTGTCTCCTTACTGCCCTCACACCCAAATGAGGGTCACAAATGAACAGTAACAGTGGGTGTAACAGTAAACAGACACATTGCCTACAGTAAACACTGTGGGCAATGTATCTGTTTTCTTTACTGCATCTATGAAGGAAGGGTCAGATTTAAAGTTTGCTACTTAATCTGTACAAAAACCAGCAAACATATTTCATGTTCAAAAAACCTCTTTTCATAAAGCTGAAAAAAAATACCGTGTTCGTCTCCAACTTATTTCAGCTTCAAAACACTTCAGTTACTTACAAACTTCTGCAATTAAATGAATATGTTTTTTCCTGTCTGATGTTATCTTTCAGCTTGCAGAGTAAAGGCATTATAGTAACACTTTACTTGAGGGGGCACAAATACTGAGTACAAATTCAGTTTCTACTGAAGTTCAAGTCATTAATAAATATAGCATTATATGTTCCCTCAGTAGTTCATAGCGGTTTATTTATATATTAACAGCTATAGTAACTAACACAGTAGCAACCAGGAGTATATCACATTAACATAATAACTAGCTTACAGCAAATGGTGCATGAACAATAATAATTTATACATAATCACTTATTTGCTTGCACCTAAGATTTAGTTTGTGGTTTATGGATGTGGCCTACAAACTGTAACATCAATCTGCCACCCTATCGGTGGGGCACAGCCCAGCATGGAGAACTGACTCATTGATGGACTTTGGTTTTGCCCTTGACCAGGGGCGTCACTAAAATTAAAAGACAAGAGGGCTTAGCCCCAAGGGTTGTAGGAAGGAATTAGCACGTATAAAGAGCTGAACATTTTTCACTAAACCTAAACAGGCTTCTTTAAATTAATTATCCCATGTATAGCAATTATGCTGTTATCTGGCTCACTTTATTTCACTGGCTTCTTGGGAAGATTCCCTGCCTTTGGTTTCCTTAGTCTTTAGGATGTCTTCCTTTTTTTTTTTATTACAGTCTAAATGAGTTCATGAGTTTTATTTAACAGCCCACATGTTGGGATTGTGTTCATTAAAAACATGCTAGCAAATATATCTAACAATGCATTTAATAATATTAAATGTGAAACATAATCATCAAAATAACCAATTATAACAGCAGCATTATGCGGGCAAGTTAGTCTAAATTAGTTTTAAAATAGCCAACAACGTCACTTTCCTTTCACATAAGGAAACATAAGTAAAGTTAAGCAATTAACAGTTAATGACACCTACTCACAATCTCTGACAATGAAATTATCTGGCCGCTTCTTTCTGTTGAACTGCGGATAAACATTGCTACTCGCTAACAAGCAGCGACATGTAGCTTCCGCCTGGGTCCTAATGGCCGCCCACTACCTATAGCAGCTTAAATAGCCAGTACATAATCTTAATTAAATAATGATAGGTAGACTTAAAGTATTATTTTTAATTTCAATTCGTAGTCTTGCTTCTATTTGTTAAGTGCGTACCTGCGCTCAGTGATATCTTGTACGAAATGTATGGATATATAATTTTAAAATAGTATGATAATTACTATATTTTTAGGGGGGCTTGGGGTCATTTTGGGCGGGGCTGAAGCCCACCCTAAACAGGCCTAACGACGCCCATGCCCTTGACTACAGTTCTCACATTGCTTTCAGCAAGCTGGCCCACTCTTTACATTAGCGTTATATTAGCGGGGGGGGGCAGCCAGGTGACCTTGGACCCCCAGAGGTTTTCTTTCTTCCTACTTGGGAGTTTTTGCCTCCTCTCCTCCACTGCCTTTCTTTCTTTCTTTCTTTTTTCTTTCTTTTCTTTTCAAATACAGAGTAAGATATATGAAAACTACAATATATACGAAAACACCAGCAAAACTACACCTACTCATACACAGTGATGCAGTGATGAATGGAGTGATGGGGCAAGCGAACCAGACAGCATGTCCATTTTGGGCCCAACTGGCTGGTCCATCTTGGACCAGGCTCATTTCATTTTCAGCTAGGGTTAGCCTAGTTATGCACTGAAAAAAAATTAATTGAATCATGTACTGTGGTTCCACAGATCTAGAATGAATATTTTGAAACATTCTTTTTAAGTTAATGCATTCACTTCGTGTTATGAGAATAGAATATAGTTGAGTTAATTTCACTAATTTTTCTCATTTCAAATTAAGTCAATTTAATTGGAAAAATGCAGCTTTTGCACTATTTATCAGGGCTGTGAGAAGCTGAGAGCTCCTCTAGTGGCTATACAAGTGCGTTTCCTTAGACCACAACAACAAATAAAATCATTTTGCTCATTTAATATTCCGATTTTTACTAGGCTTAATTTTTAGAAACACGGGATTAAAATTTAGAAGACCACTGTGATTGAGGATATTGATTGAGTGATTGAGGAATTTAACAATTTGCATGATTAGCATCAGCAAGAATCAATTTGGGAAAAATTCAGGTTCATACAGGTTCACCATGCCACGCCCAGAAGACATTCACAAAGATTTCCAGAGTAAAAGTTTTGAGATGAAAAATACAACAACCACAGTGCTGGGAGATTTCTGGGGGGGGGGGGGGGAGCAGGCCAAGATAATGAACAATGTATGAGTTGTGTTGCTTTATGGCAATACGACTTGTGCAATAAAATATTTACAAGCTTTTTTTCTCTCTCTTATGATTTGCTTTATATTCATGTGGGGTAAATGGCATGGCATAGAAGGACAGAAAAAGACCAGAGAAAGAGGATGGAATAAATAAATAAACCATAATGGCAATCCAGGGAAGCAGCTCCTTATCCTCTACAACTTCAGGGCCAGACCCAGGCCCCGCAGGAGGCACAACAAGGCCTACTCCTGTGACCCAGCTGAGCAGGTCAAAGGAGTACAGAAACACAGGCAAATTATCCATGTTTTATTGATTATACAGTCCTGGAGCCAACACCTTATCGTGTGCTCGTCACAGATTGTCCATAATGAACACTATGTTCAAGCATAAGGGTGTCCATATGTGAACATGGCACCAGAACACCCTAGGTCGCAGTTCCATGATCGACTTTGTGGTCATGTCGTTGTACAGCCGCATGTATTGGACACTTGGGTGAGGAGAGGGGTGGAGCTGTCAACTGATCATCACTTGGTGGTTGGTTGGCTCCACTGGTGGGGGAGGAAGCCGGTCAGGCCTGGCATGCCTAAGTGTATAGTGAGGGTCTGCCATTGAGTCCGAATGGGCCATGTTCTGCACCTCCATTGTGGCGGCAGCTGACAGGAGCTGTGGCCATAGGGTGGTTGGTGCCTGTCACGGCAGTAATCCTCAAACCCGCTGGTGGACACCGGCAGTGAGGAATGCCGTCAAGCTAAAGAAGGAGTCCTATCAGGCCTTTTTGGCTTGTGGGACTCCAGAGGCAGCTGATGGGTACTGGCGGGCCAAGCCGAACACGGCTTTGGCGGTCGCTGAGGCAAAAACTCGGGTGTGGATGAGTTCGGTGAGGCCATGCAGCATCAACACTGTTTATGGTGGGGATGGGGAACTGCTGACCTCAACTCGGGACGTTGTGGGACAGTGGAAGGAATACTTCAAAGACCTCCTTAATCCCACTGACACGCCTTCCAGTGAGGAAGCAGAGTCTGGGGACATAGGGGTGGACTCCCCTATTTCTAGGGCAGAGGTCGCTGAGGTGGTTAAAAAGCTCCTCAGTGGCCGGACCCAGGGGGTGGATGAGATCCGCCCGGAGTTCCTCAAGGCTCTGGATGTTGTAGGGTTATCCTGGTTGAAACGCATTTGCAGCATCGTGTGGACATCGGAGGCAGTGCCTCTGGATTGGCAGACCGGGGTGGTGGTCCCCCTCTTTAAGAAAAGGGATCAGAGGGTGTGTTCCAACTATAGCGTGGAACAGTGGACCAGCTCTATACGCTCAGCAGGGTCCTGGAGGATGTGTGGGAGTTTGCCCAATCATTCTACATGTGCTTTGTGGACTTGGAGAAGGCATTCAACCGCGTCCCTCGGGGAGTCCTGTCGGGAGTGCTTTGGGAGTATGGGGTGACGGGCCTCCTTATAAGGGCTGTTCAATCCCTGTACGACCGGTGTCAGAGCTTGGTCTGCATTGTCAGTAGTAAGTTGGACTCGTTTCCAGTGAGGGTTGGACTGCAGCAAGGCTGCCCTTTGTCACCAATTCTGTTCATAATTTTTATGGACAGAATTTCTAGGCACAGCCAGGGCGTTGAGGGTGTCCGGTTTGGTGACCTCAGGATTAGGCCTTTTGCAGATGATGTGGTTCTGTTGCCTTCATCGGACTGTGACTGGAGCAGTTCGCAGCCAAGTGTGAAGCGGCCGGAATGAGGATCAGCACCTCCAAATCCGAGACCATGGTCCTCAGCCGGAAAAGGGTGGAGTGCTCTCTCCAGGTCAGGGAGGGGATCCTTCCCCAAGATCAACAGGCAGATCAGTGCGGCGTCAGCAGTGATGCGGGCGCTGCATCGGTCTGTCTTGGAGAAGGACGAGCTCAGCCAAAAGGCAAAGCTCTCGATTTACCAGTCAATCTACGTTCCTACCCTCACCTATGGCCATGAGCTGTGGGTAGTGACCGAAAGAACGAGATCGTGAATACAAGCGGCCGAAATGAGTGTCTTCCGCAGGGTGGCTGGGTTCTCCCTTAGAGAGAGGGCGAGAAGCCACGTCATTCAGGGGGACTCAGAGTGGAGCCGCTGCTCCTCCACATCGAGAGGAGCTAGATGAGGTAGCTCGGGCATCTGGTCAGGATGCCTCCTGGACGCCTACCTAGTGAGGTGTTCCGGGCATGTCCCACAGAAAGGAGGCCCCGGGGAAGACCCAGGACATGCTGGAGAGATTATGTCTCTCAGAACGAAGTGGCTGGGGAGAGGTCTGGGTTTCCCTGCTTAGGCTGCTGCCCCGCGACCCAACCTGGAAAAGTGGTAGATAATGGATGGATGGATGGACGATCATTATGCATTATGATCATTACTGCATTATGACTTTTTGGTCAACAACGGGTCACATACAGTATACGACAGTGGTCGACAATGATGGGCATGGTTCTGCTAATCCTCTAACAGCTAATTAGCAAAGCTAACTTTTTTATTAGCAGAGTAGCATTTCCTCTAAATTTGAAAACCTTTAGTGGACCAGTTAGCTTCAGCTAAGTTTAATTTAATCACTAACTGTAAATCAGCTAACATCTATAAAAGTGAATAAAGTTAATGTCAAAAACATTTGTAAATACTAAAATTATACATATTATTTTGGATATTAGTCTCCACCACATTGTAATTTTAAGGGTTCTTTGGGTTGCCAGACTTGGTATATGCAAATTAGATCCTTGCCTTTTGTACTGTAATGGTACTTGTAGGTGTGTAGAATTAAAAGAACCCTTGAGTATCAATATTGCAGTTGCAAGCGTGTCTGCAATAGTTTATCTGGCAAGCTGTTGGCTGGCTATGTGTAAACATAAGACATGATTGATACCTTGATGACTTGTCAGATTCAAGGTAATTTCGCTTAAATTTAAGAATGTAACATAAGTGAAAGAAGATAAACTCCATTTATGGGGTACCCTGAATTGAGAGGAGAACTGGGGCCTGCATCATAAAGCTGGATTTCTTGCTTAACCGGATAACTTCTTGGATTTAAGGTACACTAGTTTAAATGCCCCCAGTAGTATTTTCCAGATTCTGACTGACAGAACTACAGACTAATAAAGAGGTGAGACCCTCCTTCCTAGTTCCAGGTAAACAGCACCATGTTTGTGGTACCCAAGCAGCTTCACTGGGGGCAAGATGTCAGCATGGGCCAGTTGTGAATTAGGGATTCTCCAACAAAAATCCTTATATTTCACAAATGGAATATCAAACAAAGAAAATATCAATGCAGATTTATTCCAGAGACTCCACAGAATCCAATAATACCAAACTGGGTAAGCAATTGAATATCCCTTGGTAATTACTCTAGTCCAGCAGATGTGATTTATTATTACGATCCATGCTTTCGTGTTGTTTACACCAAATTCTTACCCTACCATCTAAATGTTGCAGCAGAAATTGAAACTCATCTAATCTGCCAACATTTTTTCCAATCTTCCATTGTCTAGTTTTGGTGTGCCCACTGTACCCTCAGTTTCCTGTCCTTAGCTGACAGGAGTGGCACCTGGTGTGGTCTTCTGCTGCTGTAGCCCATCTGCTTCAAAGTTCAACATGTTGTGCACTCAGAGATGCTCTTCGGCATACCTTGGTTGTAATGAGTGGTTATAGGGATTACTGTTGCCTTTATATCAGCTTGAACCACTCTGGCCATTCTTCTCTGACCTCTGTACATTTTATCATTATTTAGGCTATATCATATAGCCTAGGTGTGCAGTGCGCTCTACCATCTAGGTATGTGTAAATACCTACTATGATGTTTGCACAATAATGCATTTCTCAGAAAGTTCTTAGGCAACCATCACCCTCCTACAAGGGCAAATATTGTGGGAGTACCGTGTACAGTATGTATAGGGGAGCAGGGATACAGGGATGATTTGGCCCCTTGTAACCAACCCTATGACCCTTGCCCTCTTAACTTATCTGCTTTGTCATTAAATTCATTCTTTAACCCTAATTATATAGCTCACACAGGCACACCTGTGCCATATGTTTATACATATACATCCGCACAAAGCATATTGATACAAAAAACCTGTACAGGAAAAGGTGACATGTACATAAATCATCCATTCATCTTCTAACTGATTATGCTGGACAGGGTTGTGAGAATGAATAAAAGCCAGAGAAATAAACATTATGCAAAGCAAACAAAAGTGAAAGTTGTTGAAGCATTTGCTCCATTCGATATTTTCGATCTCAAGACTTTTGTGATCTTGTAGACTCATTCTCATAAGGTGAGGCACCAGGGGTCACCTGTAAGACAACGTGCCTGGACCGGACCATTCATGGACAAAATCAAACAGAGTTTGCCTAATATGATTTAAGGTCAGTAAAAGGTCAAGGCAAGTCAAGTCATTTTCTGTCTCAGAAGACAGTTCTCCAAAACAAGCATCCTGGGCAAATATAACTGCCACAGATAGCACTAAGTTTTAATGTAATTTCTAGTTTCATAGTGTGAGCAATATCATGCAGCAGACATATTCTGACAGTTTATTTCTTTTCATTTTTAGGCTCCAAGCCATTAAACCGCTGGATAAAAAACAACTTGTCTTCAGAGTCTTGGCTGAAGAGAGGTGTTTAGCTACGCATCAGAATACAATTAGAGTACAAAGGCTCCACAGGCCTATTAATTAAAGATTCACAGCATTATATAATTTTCAGTATTACTGTACATTGTTTCAAAATGTATATGCCATAAATGTCAAACATAAAAAAATAGTTTTTGTTGTGTACATCAAGCATGTAGCTCCCCAGATAATGTTGTTTGTAGAAGTAGCTTTGACTGTAAATAAGATTTAGTGGTTTAGTAGAATAGTTGTGAAACAAAATTTCAAATCAAGTTGCCCCCTCTGGTGGCCACCCTGAGTATTGGATTAAGTGGTGAATGATTCATACAGTATTTTGTCTGTTTGTTTAATTTACATGTATTTACTCAGCAGCACTTTGTCCAAAGTAAGTAACGTACATCATAAGCATACAACAGCATAAGGGAGGCTGTACTGAGTTTCCAATAAACAACCACTAATAAATGCATCACACGATTGGAGCAAAAGCAATGCAATACAATACAATACAAGACAACAAGAATCTCATATTGCAGCTATTTTCATTTATTTTATAAGAAGAGTGTAAAGAAGAGCATTCAGGACATGCATGAGACCCGCTGTTGGACCTAGGTGGGTTGTGTTCCCTCTGAGTGGCCATCAGATGTCCTCATTGGTTATAGTGTTAGGCTACTGTACGCTTGATTGGATAAATTTTTACACCCGTTGACTGCTTGCCTGTGTATACAAACACTTGCTTTGTACAATGCTCAGTCTTTACTTGTGCCATTGTCTAGGTTATCTTTTTGTTTCATGTAACTCTGCAAGTACCTCTGACTATTTTTATGGCTTCTATTTTTGACCTTTTGGGCACTTTCCCACATCAGGAACCTTTTTCAGAAACCAAATCCTCCAGGAGTTTCAGTTGTGTTCCCAAATTTTTTTTAGTCCCTACTTTGGAGGGGTATGACAATAAACTGCATCCAGCCCTGCAAGTTTTCCTCCAAGTTACAGGGAAAATGTGGGGGTTATTAGCAGGATTGGCACTCCAGCCACCGTAAAAACTCCAAACAGGGGAAGCCCATTCTCCAGGGGCTGGCAGACAAGGTCAAATGAACAGGGGCAGTCAGGTGATGGCATGCAGGTGCTTGTGCTGCATCTGATGCCCGGATGGACAATGGTACAGCAGCAGGGAAGGATGGAGAGACGTCACAGGGACAAAGGGTAGGCAGGCCGGAAGGACATCACAAGTAGTATAGGTGTCAGGCAGAAGGGTAGGCAGAATTTCTTGATATTTTTGAGGCTCCGGGCAGCACACTCTGTCATTAGATTTACGCCAGGTCCCATTAAGGCATAAGGTGCCAAGACTAAAATCAGCAATCATTTCATTTATAAGTAATGCCTAAGGAGCCAGCAATCTTACATTCAAAAGTTTTAGCTTTACATTACAGGGGTAAATACCGTCCCTCTTCAAAAGCTATGGCCTATCCCAACATGTCCACCAATTGTCTGTGTAACCCACACAATTTATAGGGCACCATTCCAGCAGCCAGTGATGCAGTGACGAGGATTTGCAGTACATTTTGTTGCCACATGTAGCTTTCTCAAACTATGTATGCCACAGTGGCCCGGTGCTATTTGTCAGGCTGCCCACACTGGATTTCTTTTTTCAATTTCTTGAAGACGTTTCACTACTCATCCGAAAGACTTCTTCAGTTCTAAAAGTTGAATTAAGAGTTCCAGGTACTTATCCTCTGGTGTGGTAGTCACCTTGAAAGTTGTCGTTGACACACCCTGTTAGTAAAATGGGCTGTCCAGTGGGTTTCAGACATCATATCCTGTCATTTATAAGAGATTTTTCACTGGCTCAAAACATTTAACCCTTTGAACTCTTACCTGAAAATCATCACATGACGACAATCAACGTGCATGTGAACTATTTTCCCAGGTGGATTTGAAGGTGAAAACAACTTTGAGCCGGGCAGATAACAAGTGATCTCACCTTCAGACATTGCATACTGTCTTTCTTATGTGAGTCTTCACTGACTCAAAGTGTTTAACCATTTGAACACCTGTCTGGAAATCATCACATGATGACAAGCAATGCGTGCTGTATGTGAGCTATGTTCTCAGGTGTACTGGAAAGTGAAAACAACTTTGAGCCGGTTAGGTAACAAGTGATATCACTTGTAGACATCATCTACTGTCATCCTGAAGTGAATTTTCACTTCAATAAATTAATACAAATCGAAAGACTAATGAAGTTCTGAAGGTAAGCCGTGGTAAATAAGTCCCTCTACAGGCGCAATTGGCGAACTGCAGTCGGCTGCGCAGGATTTAAGGTGGACAGGTGTTGTGCCGAATTTCTTCTTTTCTTCCCTTCGAAGGGGAAAAGAAGTAGTTCCGTCCGTCTGAATGCATTACAGAAAATAGGAACTTGTGTCTGTACATTTAATAGACGCGTATCGCTGTTTCACATGGCGAAAGATACATCTAAGTTTTTTTAGTTATATTCATTAGTTCGCAATTTTTTAAAACAAGGAAGTCCTTCGCTTTATTCACCAACACGAAGATAACAACTGGGACGATTGGGTTATACTGACGCCACAGCACAGGGCCTGTCTGTGTTACATGCCTTTGCTGGGAAAACGGTAAGGACGAAGCCTGATCCTTACACAACGCAACATGATTGGTATGCGCTCTGATTTCGACCTGATAAATTGCTGTTAATGTGGCAGATCACGCATTATTCCTGTTTAAGGTGGAACGGATTTTGCGAATAAGGAAACTGCCGAATAAGGAGCCAGTTTCAGCCTTGTAAAATGAGTAGCCTTTGAAACGCTAACCTTCAGCGCCCGTCTTA
>JAODKN010016372.1:0-11397 GCA_026774425.1 Petrocephalus zakoni | reverse complement strand
GTACCCCCACCCCTACTCACCTCGGGGGCAAGGAAAAAAAGTTCAGGCTCAGGAATTTTTTCCACTATCAGCCCTGCATGGCATCTGCCCCCCTTCACCCACATGGGCCCAAAGCAATCCACACCAGTGGAATGGAAAGCTGGTTTGTGAAACTGTAGACGGGCGATGGGGAGATCAGCCATTTTTGGGACTGAAGGCCGAGCTCTCCAGTGCTGACATTCAGGACTGGCACTCTGGTGCCGTCGGATTGCGTCTCGCCTGTGTATTATCCAGTATGACCTCCGCAACTCTGTGAAGACCCGTTCAGGAACAGAATGTTGCAGGTCTCCATCATACTTCTAGATGAATAGGCGTGTAACAGGATGTGAAGCATCCAGGACTATGGAATGCAGATACACATCACATTGCTCTTACAACCATCTGAGTCGTCTACCAACTCCATTTCAGGAGCTAATACAGCTACGCAACTCCCAGATAGGATAGATATCCCTAGCCGTAGCATCCATGAGCTCTTGCCAGGTGCTATACACTTTATCTTCCCGGGTCTCAGTCATGGGTAAGGTGATGGTCACTGAACAGAAAGTGGACTTCCAGAGCTCTGTCTTGTCCTCAGCTAGCTCTGTGCTAGGTTACTTAGACCAGGTATGGCTCTGGAGCAGGAATGGAGGCCCCAGTAACCATCGGTTTTGCTACACAGCATGGGCATGACTGACTCTTTGGGCAGCAGTAGAGTGGCATACCTGTGAACCCCACCCACCTTGGTCTAGTCTTGGTTTCAAGTAAAGTGACTGCCTGCCTATCCTGTTTTGATCGGGTCACCTCTCTTTCCCATCGGTGAGGTAGAGTGTCTGCTTGCCAGAGCTGTTGAACACGTTTGTATAGCTCATCCATCAGTGATGGGGCAGAGGTGGACAGACACTCAGTAGAGCATGATTGCTGCCCCATGAGCCGGATGTGGCCTTGGAGGGTCCACCCCAGCTGGGTGTGGACTGCTGCTGGACTAGGTTTACAAGTTTTAATTCGTTCCACCGAACAACTCGTAATCTGAAAAACTCGTATATCAAAGCGAATTTCCCAATAATGGAAAGTCTGATAATACGTTCCCGACACCCAAAATATGAATTCAATATTCATAAGACAGTTGCTTTACACATAAACACATGGTAACAATGCTACACCGTAAACCGTAAGCGAACGCGGATGTCGGGTTGCTGGGTCAGAAACGTTTACTAAGAGCGAGAATAGGGTATGCGTATCTGACACATATTTGTTTGTGCAGTGAGAAAGCAAGAAGAACCATCAGCCCAGTCATAGCCAGAGTATACGAGCTAGTCAGGCGAGACTCGGGTCGGCTCGGTTTCAGTTATGGTTCACTCGCATGGGAAAAGCATTCATTGACTATCTTGAACTTGCTCGTCTTGCAGGACATGGCTCGCAATCCAAGGCAAACTTTATTAAAAAATTTTGATTGTCTTGAGAAAAACTCGTAAATAACGTTACTTGTAAACTGAGGTTCTACTGTAGATAACGCAGCACACTCTGACATTACAAGACAAAAACTGTCTACGCATCAATGTTGAAAACAGAGTTTCTGAAAATCTTTACCCTGGATGGAGTATTATAAATGCTCAGTTGTTGTTTGCGTGTGGGTGGAAGGCAAAAATGCATCGAAAAAGCTACATTTTTCATAAGCCCCACTGTCCTGTTCACTTGCTCTTCCTCCATGCCTCTTGGATAAGATGGTGCCTCTCCTTGCCTTGGACCTTGCCATCCTGCATCTTCCAATATCCAATGCCCGCTCTACCAGCTTCCTTATGTGCAATTATGAAGTCCATGTAATGTAGGGCTTCTCTTGTGTGTGCAGCCATCAACTCTTTTATAAGGCCATTGAATGGAAGCTGCAAGATATTACTGGTCCCATACAGAGTTGTGCTGCTGAGACTGTTTGGGAGGCTCAGTCACCTGTGGAGAAAACCACTGATCTTCCTTTCGAGGGACTCAGTTGTTGTTAGTGGAACTGTATAAACCAGCAGAAGCCACAGGACTCGAGGTAGGCCTGACAGGCCTGACTTGTCGACCTTGATAAGCCAGGCTTTGATGTCTTTACTGGCCCTCAGAATGGCGACAGTTGAGACAAAGAGCTTCCCCAGGCTTTTTACAGGTTGTTCTGTTACTGAGGGATTGGTAGTTCTGGATAATGAGAAACGGATTTGTCAACCACCTTGCCCTTCTTCAGCACAATGGACTTTGACTTGTTGGGAGTAAAACTCATCCTAACCGAGGTGATGAGTTTTTCCAAGTCCTTATAGGATCCACCTACTCCCTGGGACAGATGCTGTTGTGATCATCAAGTCATCCATAAATACTCTAATAGGGGGCTGGCATACACTCAACTTAGTTCGGGGGACTCTGCATTCCACCTCGGCCAACTTGTTCATGACTAGGCTAAGAAGAATAATGGAGATGGTGCAGCCTTTTGCAAGCCGGTGACCCTCATCCTGAACTTATCATAGTAATTCAGGATCAGATCCTTGATCTTGCTGTGAACATGGTTGTGGTGTAGTACAAGCTCAACCAACAGGTGCAGAATGGGCCCATAGGCATTAGCCAGGTCCAACCACAACCCGACAGTTTTCCTGAGCTTCTCTGATGAGCTGCATGACTACCCCAGTGTCTTGCAGGTAATAAGATGTTTCCTAAGGATGTTTCATAGGTCAGCCAAGGCTTGCTTCTCTTCTTCTATGGATGTCTCAAGTTGGCTTTTGAGGGTTCAAAGCTCCTGCTGCTACTGATGTATTCTAATGGCTCTGCAGTTCATGGTGTAGGTAGTTGGCTTGGTGTTACCTTTCTCAATGTAGCTACACATTTCAGAGGCACAGGTGAAGATGATGGAAGTCATTGTCTGGAGTAAAATGTATGCATATCCTTTAGCTGTGGCTTGGATGATATTGTTCACACCCTTGTCAAACTGCAACCATGCTTTACCACTGCGGGCTGGAGGCCACTCAATTGATTGCTGTAGAACTATTCTGCAATGTGTATTGAGGGCCTGGGCTCTGTGGGTTGGCCCGTGGTTGAGCTCCTCCTGCGCCTCATCAGGCTCAGGGTTAAATTTAACCCTGGATTAGCTAGACCAGTTTAAACTATGATTAAAATCGGATTAATTTAGCTTCAGTGTCCACCCTGATGGATTCCGAAGAAATGTGAACAAATTCATGAGGCTAAATAAATATGGTCCTAAATAAAGTTATCACAAATGTCCCATGAACGTTTTTAAAATAAAATCCGTAAAATCCATTTTTCACCGTTACTGTTACCGCTGGTGTTAACCCTGCGCTCCATCTGTTACAAATGAGCATATTTATATCACCAAGATATACAATATGGCATAGCAAAGGAGTTCAAATTTTTCATCATTTGTGAAGATTTTGCTAACTGAGCTAATGGCAGAGTTTGGGGCAGTAATTGAGTACAAGCAAACTGACAGCAGTACAGTGGACGAAAAGGAGGAGACTTGGGCAGTGTTAACGGAGCGATTTAATGGCTCAGCTGGCATTAAGGAGATGAGGGACAAGACTCAACTTAAAGCCTGCTGGAAAAACCTAAAGGCAAAAGCTAAAAAATATGTGGCAAAAGACAGAGGACCATCACAAGTGATTACGGACCCGCTGTCAAAAAAAATAATTAATATGATTCCGCAGCAGATTTCTCCCCTCGCCAACCCCTATGACGATGACGGCATACTGGACAAAACCACAGACTACAGTAAGTTACTACTATTAAGTTTACCAACCCCTAATCGATCACTGCTCAACTGGGTTTAACCTGTCTCAAATTTTCCTGTGAGAAACTCTTTCCTCTAATCCCATCCAGCGCAGAAATGCAGCCATGTTCTCAATAAAACTTGAAACAAATCTTAACATAAACCTTCTCAAGGGGTGGTTTAAATATAATCGCTAATCCAGCTTTATACTAGGTTTAAATTCACAGGTGCAACAGACTTAAATTTAGTCTAGGTTTAAGTGGTAATTAAACTGAGATTAACTAAAGTTTAGATTTAACCAGGATTAATTGTAAACTAAATTTAAACTTGGTTTAAAGTTTGGTGCAACCAGATTAGTAGATAAATCTTAATTTAATCCACTTTAAAAGTTAAACCATGTTGGTGCAACCCAGCCTAATATTTATTGTATTCAAATGTAGATTTACAATCAGTTACTCACAAACAGTTCTTCAGAGCCTGCTAGGAGGAACCGAAAAACAAAAAATGGTATTTCTCCATGTGTCTGTCTTGTCTGTTAGGTTTGCGGTCATGATGAGGTCATGATTTCACTTTTGAAACAGGTGGAGAAATCAATAAATTGTACTGTTGAGCTGAGGATGGTGTGGGCTGTTTTTTTTTCTTCTTCGATTTTCCAATTCAGTTTCATATTGTTTTCCGCAATATTCTCCTGACTCCTGGGGTCTCCCTATAATTCCGATAATATACAGTGCATCCAGAAAGTATTCAGACCCCTTTCAATTTTAACCATTTGTCATGTTGTAGCTTTATACTAAAATTATGTAAATTATTTTTTGTTCCTCATGAATCTATACTCAGGAACCCTTAATGACAGCACAAACCCAGAATTATAGAATGTTTTACAAATTTATTAAAAAAGAAAAACTGAAATATCACATGGACGCAAGTATTCAGACCCTTTGCTCAGTACTTAGTAGAAGAAGCTTTTTGAGCTAATACAGCCATGAATCTTCTTGGGAATGATGCAAGTTTTCCACACCTGGATTTGGGGATTTTCTGCCACTCTCCTGTGCAAATCCTTCACAGCTCTTTTGGGTTTGATGGGGAATGTTGGTGTACAGCCATTTTCAGGTCTCTCCAGAGATGTTCATTTGGGTCAGGGCTCTGGCTGGGCCATTGAAGGACATTCACGGAGTTGTTCCTAAGCCACTCCTGTGTTGTTTTGGCTGTGTGCTTAGGGCCATTGTTGTGTTGGAAGGTGAACCTTAGGCCC
Organism: Petrocephalus zakoni; assembly: GCA_026774425.1. Classification (NCBI taxonomy): domain Eukaryota; kingdom Metazoa; phylum Chordata; class Actinopteri; order Osteoglossiformes; family Mormyridae; genus Petrocephalus; species Petrocephalus zakoni. The sequence goes on along the minus strand of JAODKN010016372.1, from coordinate 6,382 downwards.
AGCCTGAGGTCCTGAGCATTCTGGACTAGGTTTTCATCCAGGATATCTCTGTACTTTGCCGTGTTCATCTTTCCGTCAACTACAACCAGTCGCCCAGTCTTTGCAGCTGAAAGACACCCCCACAGCATGATGCTGCCACCTCCATTCTTCACTGTTGGGATGGTATTGGGCAGGTGATGAGCAGTGCCTGGTTTCCTCCACACGTACTGCTTAGAGTTAAGCAGTACTTAAAGAGTTCAATCTTGATTTCATCAGACCAGAGAATCTTATTTCTCACAGTATGGGAGTTTTTAGGTGTTTTTTTGCAAACTCTATGTGGGCTCTCATGTGTCTTGCACTGTGGCTTCCATCAGGCCACTCTGCCATAAAGCCCAGATTGGTTAAGGGCTGTGGTGATGGTTGTCCTTCTGGAACTTTCTCCCATTTCCACCAAGGATCTCTGGACCTCATCCAGAGTGATCTTTGGGTTCTTGGTTACTTCTCTCACCAAGGCTCTTCTCCCCCTATTGCTCAGTTTAGCTGGGCGGTCAGCTCGAGAGTCCTGGTTGTCCGAAACTTCTTCCATTTAAGGATTATGGAGGCCATATCTGTGCCTTGCCACAATCCTGTCTCTGAGCTCTTCCGGCAGTTCCTTCGACCTCATGGCTTAGCTTGTGCTCTGACATGCACTGTGAGCTGTGAGGCCTTTTAGAAATAGGTGTGTGCCTTTCCAAATCATGTCCAGTCAATTTCATTTAACACAGTTGGACTCCAATCGAGGTGTAAAACCATCTCAAAGATGATCAAGTGAAATGGACGGAAGCCTGAGTTACTGTAAATATGTCAGTGTCACAGCAAAGGTCTGAATACTTACGTCCATGTGATATTTCAGTTTTTCTTTTTTAATAAATAAATAAATAAAATCTATAATTCTGTATTTGTGCTGTTATTATGGGTGTACTGAGTGTAGATTCATGAGGAAAAAAATTTACATATTTTTTTTTAAGGGATCTGACTACTTTCTGGATGTACTGTATGTGGATAAACATTACACTGCCTTTTTATTTCATAAGCCTAACTATACAGTGTATTAATAAGTAAAATCAAAACATAAATCATAAAAAGCCAATGAATCTGTACCTGAAATGACTGCAAAGTAGCAGATAAAGAACAATCCTCCCCCAAATTACTAGTAGTCAGCTAGATCCTTGGTGCATCTAGGGGGAAAAAACAGACATACAAAAATTCACGGAAAATTCCTTAAAAAGTCAGATTTAATTTTTCACCATTCCTTTAAACAGACTTAAATGGCCGTACTGACATTTGCCATTATGAAATATTCTGGCAATGTGAACATACAGTGCTGCCATCTTTGAAAGTGCTAGTTATTAAATGTTTACCCATTTAAACATGCACATAAATGTCTTAGCATTCCCATCAGAAAAATGGGAATCGCCAAAAGAAGGAAGGCTTGGATTCACAAGAATGGACACTTTTTCACGGACGTATCATAGCAAGGTTAGCACAGTTGCCGAAAAAAGCCAATTGGTACAACCAAAATCCAACCAACCTTCCAATAATTTTATTAACTGGAGATGCATTACCCTGTTATGACATGTCTGAAGGTAATGTTCTCCTGAAAATCATATGAAGGATTGATGATGATGATGTATCTTTGAAATGAGTCTCCTTTCAGTGTGCCAACTCAGAGGAAGGACGACAATTTTTAAAATTTTCTGTCGCCAGTGGGGGAAATGTCTTACAGATGTACTTTGATGAGGTCATTAATGTCCTTAAAAATAATAATTCTATATGCACCAATAAGCCACAACATTAAAACCACTGACAGGTGAAATGAATAACATTGAATATTTCATTACTATGGCACCTGTCAAGGGGTGGGCTATATTAGGAAGCAAGTAAACAGTCGATTCTTGAAGTTGATGCGTTGAAAGTAGGAAAAATGGCCAATTGTAAGAATGATTGACTTTTACAAGGGCCAATATGACTGTGTCTGAGCATCTGCAATGGCTAGTCTAAGGAAGGACAACTGGTGAACTGGCGGCAGGGTCATGGGCTTGCAAAACTCACTGATGCGAATAGGCAGCAAAAGCTAGCCTGTTTGGTCCAATCCCATAGAAGTGATACTGTAGGGCAAACTGCTGAAAACCTTAATGCTGGCCGTGACAAAAGGGTGTCAGAACACACAGTGGATAGCAGAATGTTTCATATGGGGCTACATGAGTGCAGACTGGTCAGAGTGTCCATGTTGTCCCCTGTCCACTGCTGAAAGCGCCTACAATGTGCACGTGAGTCTCAGAACCAGACTACTGCGCGATTGAAGAAAGCAGTCTGGTCTGATGAATCATATTTTCTTTTAAATCATGTGGTGCTAACGTGTTGGTGCCAGATACCACAGGACACATTCAGAGGTCTTGTGGAGTCCATACCTTAATGGGTCAGAGCCCTCCACAGTGTTGAGATAGAGGGATCGTCCCCCTCGAGTATATCACATACAATATAATGCTTGGTTTACAAGCAACACATACGATTAATATATTTCATCATTTCATTTAAATTTTCTGTCAGTTTTCACCTGGAGAATCCTGCAAAAAATGAAAATACAATCACCACTTGGCCATTTAGTTTTGAAAGTCTTTGCGCAAATATCCTGCCAAAATGAAAAATAAAATAACACCATTTACATTCCACTCATGCATGAGTCATTTGTGAAAAGTTAAAAGATAAAATTAAAAACCTTTTTGTCTTTTCATTGTCTTTTCCTCATCCAATTTGACTCTTCATTTCCTACTTTGTGTTTCCACTTTCAAGTTCACAACATGCAAATAAATGTTAATTTGAGCAGGGAAGTGGGCGGGGCTATGGATAAGAGTCTCGCCAACTGCTGGGCTTTCTCAGTACGGTTGCAGAATCCGTTGCAGAATCGTCCGACTAATGGCAAGTTACATGTGGCTTAAGATATTCTTTGTTGTCAGAACATGACAAACATTTTCCAAACTGTAGTGATGGCCAAAATGACACTTCCAGAATAATTTGCTCTATTTCCTGTCCTCATTAGATGGAGCGCTCCGTTTAGACAAAGGCTCAAATTATTCTGAAAAGGAAACCAAAAGCTCCAAGTGGGCTCAAGAAATATCGCTAATGGTTCATGAAGCATCATTTTTGCCATCATTACCAACCAGCATTTTGCATTTGACAAGTCTGAGATAAAAGTTGAACAGGTTATTTTAGTCATCCCTGAAAAAACTTTGCAGCATTCTTCCTATCCTTTCTTAATTCTCAGTGGATTATTACTGTTGGGATTTCTCATGGACTGAATTACACTTAGAGGGCTTTTTTACCGCAGCAGGTACCAAACTTTTGGTACCTCAATAAAGTACCAAATGTACGGTACTTCTTTTGCGTTGATTTTCCAATGGTGTAAACACTGGTACTGGCGCTAAATAACAGCATAATATGAGGTGGGGTATTTTGTACTGAATTCTAAAAATGGTTGTGGTATATTGCTGGATGATGTTAAATATTAAATCTAACATTGCTTGTTTTGCGCAGTTCATACATTGCTAGTCAGTTAGATTAAGATCAGACTTTTTCGTACTTTCAGTTCTGTGCAGACATTATAGTCCAGGGGATTTAAGTTTCGCTAAAACATTTTTTCTCTGCCATAGGGAAAAAACTTAGCTAACATTGTAATTTGAATGATTATTCTTCGTATAGATTATCCAATATATGTATTTAAAATCAGTTAACGTTTACCTTTTGCTTTTGCATGTGTGCCACATACTGTACATTCTCCAAAACAATCATAATTATTCTCATACTTGTTATTTAAATCACTCCTAGATGGGTTTGTGAGAAATGTAATACATTTTTGCTTTAGAAATACCCCAATATTTATTACAACAAAATCACATCGCTATATCTGGAAATTCTCCAATACCATGCTCCCCTATAGTATATTAAATAAAATATCCCATCCAGATCTTGTTGTATCTGTTCTTGTATCTGTATCTGGCCAGATCGCAATTATTATTTTTTTACTTCATTTATTGTTTTCTCAGTTTGTAACTTTTTTTCAAGACATCGGTTGTATATTTTACTTGAACTTGTACTGGTACTCAACTGGAAACAAATGGAAAAGTGAAAGTACCGTATCATAAGTACTGAATGACTTTCTTCTGACTTACCTGCTCTCCTAGTGAGTTGCCCTGTTGTTTTGATTATGTTGTCTTCTGTCTGCCTGTCCTATTGCATTCTCTTATTTGCGCAATAAATCCCCCGTTTGAGTTTTCATCGTGGTGTTTGCGCTTGTCCTTCACTGCTGATCCAGACAAGCAACCATAGGGAAAGTGACGTCATTTTGTGTTACAAGGTGTATCAGGCAAGAATTTTTTGTCTTAAATTATATCGAAATCATATTCAGCCTTTGGCATGTAGATTTTGAGGGAAGTTCTATCGCAATGATTATCGGTATTGGTTTATCCCGCGGCCCAATTCAAAAGGATTGTAAATACCAATTTTCTTATGTTTCAGATATTTCAAAATGCAGTTACTGTACTTCATGCTGAAGTGAAGAATTCTCAGCTTAGACACATGCACATAATTCACACATCAGGTTTTCGGTCAGGCTCATCGGCAGACATTTTCATATTGTGACGCCGGGCATACTGTGGCATGGCTGCGGCGGAAAATGACGTGGGAGGTCAGTACAGGGAGAAATACGACTCTTTTACTGTAGCTCTTACAAGAGGTAATGCCACAGTCAAATACCGAAACTAGTTAGAACTGGTCCAAACACAAATAAGTCAGACACTGAACTGTCAGGTACACCCACGGAGGGGGGTTGATACAAAGCTAGTGATACACTAAGGTCAGACAGGGTTCACATAGAACACAGGTAACATACATGTTACACTTGCCAATTACAACCATTTACCACAACAACAACAGAACAAGCAGCTATGTACACATCGGCTGTGAGCATGCTAGGATATGATAATCCCCCTGACGCTACAAAATCATATATTCACCTAAGCTTTTATTGGCCTCTATCATCTTGCATTCCAAGTTGGAATGGGCTACATAAATTAACGACATGAACCACAAAGCACAACGTTATGTAAGGTTGTTACAGGAAATAACAAGGACATTTTTTCTTATCTGATATCGACAATATTTTTATCGGATCTAAGTTCACCTTACTTAGGTACCCACACAGATCGTGCATGGCCCTTCCTCCATGTGCATATTCCAGTTTTTTGTTCTCTGTTGGCATCCCACAACACAAATGCTCTCAAAATAAGAATTTGCCAGGCAGATGTACTATTAATCTGGGCAGCAGCCATTACTAGTGGATCAGCCGAGTAAGCAGTGCAGATGCCCAGCAGCGGCACACCATTTTCCTTCTGGTCATATTTGTTGTTAGCGCACTCACTCAAACAGAGGTATTTTAAAACTTGATAGAAGAGGGGCGCGAACCAAATACACAAGCACAGTTGTCATTGGTTAGTTTCCTGATGACAGACAGATTACCAAAACACACTCAAAGCAAGACGATGAGACAGCTAATAGCAGTTGTTTCGGCGTGGTGACATAGCAACTGTACGAAAAGATGACTTGTTTTAAAAGAAAGAAAAGTGTGTAGTTTTATTTAGGCTGTTATATTTAATGAATTGGTCAAATGACATTTTCAATCCAGTGTATAAATCAAAATGTAATAATGTATGGTAAAGTTTTATTTATATATGTAGGCTGGTATTCATATGTTTGTGGTGACTAAAGCCGGATAAAACAATACCGATAATTATAACGGTATGGCTGTCCTTGATATCGGTGATGGCTGCTCCACTGTTCCATGCCATTACCTTCCCTATGACTACGTGTTGGCACCGCCAATGGAGCACAAGCACGGGCACAGCCCTAAATTGTACATTAATAAATTAAGTTGTAGTAATGGGGTTAGATTTCCTGACCTGTACTCACTGTCAGATCAGTGGGTCAAGGACCCAACTAAATGGCCTAAGTTATAGTGGCTGGACATTTTTGTCAATCTAATAGAAAAAAAAAATCTCAAGGAATATAAATCCATTGAGCCATACAATTTCGTGCTTTGTGGTCATGGAGTGGGTTTCCCGAAAGCAATCAATCTTAGTGAATAACGAACAAGATTAAGTACTACTTAGGAAAATAACGAGTGAGGTCTACGTGCTTTTCCAAAAACCCTTTGTTATTTCAGAAATAACAAACGATCTCTAAGTAGTACTTTGTTGGCTCCTCCCCCACCTCCACGTAAGAAAAGCACGGACTGTCGATAACAGGGACATCGATCCCACGTATTTCAATGGTGAAATGTGTTATATTATTGTAACATCTGGCATAGGCA
>JAODKN010016371.1:0-11430 GCA_026774425.1 Petrocephalus zakoni | reverse complement strand
ACATGCCAGTGAGGCAAGTCTTATCGAGGGAAATGCAAGGTTATAATCGACAATACACCGCTATCGAGCTAAATATATATTAATAATCTTATAAACTATGCCTAAAATCGCGGCCATTTTGAGCTCCTCCCGCGCACCCCACTGGCGACGGAAGATTCTCCAGTCCGGCTTGCAAGGTCAGTACCCGGCATATAAGACGACCCCCCACTTTTCTGAACATTCTACCGTATATTTCGTGTATATATATATAAAGTTTTATACATTAGTATTTGTCACTGAATGACGTTCAGTGCTCAGCCGTTAGAAAGAGCAGAACAGAATTGCGTGATGACGCAATTCTGAATAGAATAGGATAGAATAGGATAGGTGCTGTCTTCTGACTCAGGGGGATCGAACTGTCGGGACAAGGCATCTGCTTTCACATTCTTCTTACCTGGGAGGTAGCTTTACCCGGAAGGAGAAACGAGAAAATAGTTGCGCCCAGCGAGCCTGCCGTGAGGAGAGCCGCTTGGCGGACTGGAGATATTCCAAGTTCCAATGATCGGTTAGCACTGTGAAGGGGTGTCGAGCCCCTTCTAACCAATGCCGCCACTCCTCCAGGGCCTGCTTGATGGAAAGGAGTTCTCGGTCACCCACCTCGTAATTACGTTATGCGGCTGTTAACTTGTGGGAGTAGTAGGCATATGGGTGACGCCGTCCGGTTTCCGGGTTCCTTTGTATCAATATCGCCCCTACTCCGGCTTCCGAGGCATCTACCTCTACCTCAAATGGGAGTTCAGGTCATGGTTGCGTTAGAACCCGGGCGGTACAGAAGGCCTGTTTCAGGCGAGCGAAAGCGCGGTCCTCCACAGGTGTCCAGGGGAGTCGGTTTTCCACGAGTGAGGGACATGAGAGGAGCCGCGATCTGACTGTAGTTCCTGATGAACCGCCGGTAGAAGTTAGCGAAGCCCAGAAAAACAGAAAACTCCTTCAATGTCTGTGGAGGAGGCCAATCGGTGATGGCAGTGATCTTCTGACTGTACATGGCCACCTCCTCTGGTTGAATTAAATAACCCAGAAACTTAACTGTGGTTTGATGAAACTCGCACTTCTCGCCCTTGGCATACAGGTGGTTATCCCGGAGCCTTTGTAATACTTGTCTCACATGTTGAACGTGGGCCAGCTTGGAAGAGGAGTAGATCAGGATGTCATCGATATAGACGACTACAAATTTATCGATCATGTCCTGGAACACCCGGTTCATGAAGGACTGGAAAATAGAGGGGCTATTAGCCAATCCATAAGGCATAACGCGGTATTCATATTGCCCCCTACTGGTGATGAAGAAGGTCTTCCACTCATCGCCCTCGCGGATCCTCGCCAAGTTGTAGGCACTGCACAGGTCCAGCTTGGTGAATATTACAGCCTCTCGCAACTGTTCCAACGCGGATGGGATTAAGGGAAGGGGCTCTCTCCTTTTGACGGTAATGGAATTCAACGCCCGATAATCCACCACTGGTCGGAGGCCTCCATCCTTCTTCTTGATGAAGAAGAACCCAGAAGTTACTGGAGAGGTGGAAGGTTGTATTATTCCCTGGCAAAGTCCTTCTTGAATGTAATTGTCCAAGGAGTCCTGTTCCTGCAAGGAGACGGGGCACAATCTGCCTCGTGGTAAAGGAGCTCCTTCTAGAAGGTTGATGTAGCAGTCGCAGTCGCGATGGGGGGGAAGGCTGAAAGCCTTCTCCTTACTGAAGACGTCTTTGTAATCCTGGTACTCCTCTGGAATGAGGTCCAGGTTCTCAGGCTCCGGGCTTTCCACCCCGGTGGCTTTACAGGGGAGAGACATGCATTCCCGTAAGCATCTGTCAGACCAGACGAGAATGTCCCCGGTCTGCCAGTCTAAGCTGATTGTGTTTTCTCAGCCAGGGGAGCCCCAGAATAAGCGGGTCCTTAGCCAGGGTTAATACAAAGACTTCCAGCGATTTGATGTGTAGCGCTCCCACCTGCATTCCGAAGGGTTCCTGTTCCCTGTGACGCCGTGGATCGTGATGGGGAATGATAGCTTACGTAGGGGATTAAGCATCTGGCTAGCCAGGTTAGCATCTATGAAGTTCCCAGCAGCCCCGCTGTCGATAAGAGCCCTAACCCTACGATGTTTCCCATTCCACCCCAGAAGCACAGACACTGTGAATTGGGTTAAAGAAGAAAGCGGGAGAAAGGATGCACCTGCCGTTCGGTTGCCCTGTCTACACTCCAAAAGGCGAACCCCGGGACGCCGGCCCACGGCTGGGTGGTCAAACACTTCCATCAATGCCCGGTGGAACTCGCTCCCTGAGCGAAGAAGCGGACTGTTGTCCGCCCACAATGCAGTTGCCCACTCGCGTGCTCGTCCGGTAAGTAGTGATATCGTGAACCGCACCTCTGCTCCGGGGGCGGAAAACATCTCCGGATGCTCTACGACGTAAATGCCAATCTGCATAAGGAAACTACACTGGTCGGGGTTTCCATCGTATCTTTCCGGAAGGGCAATGGGCAATGGAGTGGTAGAGCGGGGTAGAGAAGCCGGAAGTGGGACCTGGGCAGCTTGGGAGGCGAGGAGGTGTTCTACTGCCGATACTCAATTCTCCAAGGTCCCCGCTGGATCCATCACACGGCGAAGTATTCTTTCACGCGAGGCAAAGGAGTGAAACACTTAGGTATGCAGGGATAAAGGGGCTTTAATGCAGTCGGCTGCCGGGGTAAACAGGCAAACAAAGACCCCGCCAAGGCAGGAAAAGGGTAGGCGATCGCCCTAGCGATCACACAGGCTGTGCAGGGTAGGGGAGCCTTGTCCTGGGTGGAGGTCAGGGCGAGGGTCCAAAGACGTAAGGCAGTACTCGTAGTCGGGGCCAGAAGAGGTGAGTCGAAAGTCCAGGGATCCGTCCGATGATTAGACACGGGACTGGAGTACACGTGGGGAGGAGGACAAGAAGTGCCAGGCTCAGCAGGACGGGGAGTTTCAAGAACGGGAGCTGGACTGGGGAAGGAAGAGATCACAGATAAGGTTCGAACACCGGGCACATGGGAGAGGTACGGGAGAACCGGGAGACGAAAGAGAAAGAAATGCTCAGCACGGCTGTTTAACATTAGCGTAATACTTCGCAGTTTACCGTTTGAAGCAACTCGTCTTTTAAGGTGCGCTTAATTGGTCCCTGAGCTGTTACACCTGTGGTTCCCAGCCCCAGTAACATCCTGAGGCTTTTTAATATTGTCCATATTGATATCGGAATTATATCGTATCGACCAAAATTAAGAAATATACCGTGATATAAATTTTTGCCATATCGTCCAGCCCTACGCTCAAGGAATTCAGCCAGATGAGGACCACATGGCTGCTGTTCTACATGCTCTAGCACCCACTGATGCAGGAAAGTTAAGGGGGACATTCTAAAACGCTTAATTTGAAAAGGCTTAACGTGGCTTAAGGTGCCAAAACAGCGTCCAATAATCACCAACTTTCTCTCAGACATATTTGATAATAAGCACTTATACCTGGTAAAAAAAATCAGACCCTAAATCCAAGGAATACAGACTTTATCTCATGTTAAGCGTTTTCCTCCCTATAGATGTCCATTATACGGAAAAGGCTTAATGTGGCTTAATGTACCAAAACAATGTCCAATAATCACCATCTTTCTCTCAGACATCTTATACCTAAATAAGAAATAAAGGTACATATTTTGTTTTTTTTTTTTTTATTATTATTTGCGGACGCCCTCTACTGCCTACAGCAATCTCTGTGTAGGAAACCCCCTGTGCCAACCTCCAATTGACCCCAGTTGACGTCCACCCAATTGCCGCCCTCGTATAGTTATTGTTTAATTGCATTGGAGCTGGCTGACGTAACCGACAGCCCCTGGAAACTAAGTCTTAAAAAACAGTTTTTCAGTCGGCAGAAGGGGTGAACTTTGTTGCACGTTTGTGTGTTCATCACAATGTAAATTTATATTCCTGTGGCTCTGAAATAATTTGCAATAGACCCTTTGTGATTTGTTGTTTGATTGTATTTTATGTAGCACGTTGTTTCCCGAGTAGTCAGCTACTGTGTCAATCCGAGTAATGTCTTATTACGTCCATCCCTCCATCCATCCATTTCCTACCGCTTTTCCAGGTCGGGTTGCAGCAACCTAAGCAGGGAAACCCAGACTACCATCTCCTTAGTCACTTTGTCCAGCTCTTCCGGAAGAATCCCGAGGCGTTCCCAGGCCAGCCAAGAGACACAGGCCCCTTTTCCACTCCACCGGTGCCAGTGCTGGCACTGGGGCTGGTGCTCGGCCGGTGCTTAAGTGGGGCACCAGCAAGAGCCATCCTGCATTTCCACGGACTTGAGAGCCCAGTGGTAACAACACTGTGCCCACTCCACAAACCACGCTCACTACACTGTGCAACAATGGTGCCCGCCTCTCATGACGACACGGGTGCTTCATCCAGACCAGCAAAGGTTTGGTGCCGGTTCAGAGCCGATTTTGCGGCACCGGCACCATTTTTTTTTCTCTGGAAAAACGTGGCACTGATTCCACATTCGGAATCAGCACCGGAACAGCACCGGCACCTTTGCAGTGGAAAAGGGGTAAGAATCTCTCCAGTGTCCTGGGTCTTCCCCGGGGCCTCCTCCCTGTGGGACATGCCCGGAACACCTCACCAGGGAGGCGTCCAGGAGGCATCCTGACCAGATGCCCGAGCCACCTCATCTGGCTCCTCTCGATGCAGAGGAGAGTCTTCCCTGAATGACTGAGCTTCTCACCCTATCTCTAAGGGAGAGCCCAGCCACCCTGCGGAGGAAACTCATTTCGGTCGCTTGTATTCGCAATCATGTTCTTTTGGTCACTACCCACAGCAAATGACCATAGGTCAGGGTAGGAATGTAGATCGACTGGTAAATCAAGAGCTTTGCCTTTTAGCTCAGCTCCTTCTTCATCATGACAGACTGATGCAGCGCCCGCATCACTGCTGACGCCGCACCAATCCGGCTGTCGATCTCCCACTCCATCCTTCCCTCACTTGTGAACAAAACCCGAGATACTTAAACTCCTCCACTTGGGGAAGGACCCCCTTCCTGACTCGAAGAGAGCACTCCGCCCTTTTCCGGCTGAGGACTATGGCCTCGGATTTGGAGGTGCTGATTCTCATCCCAGCTGCTTCACACTCGGCTGCAAACTGCTCCAGTGAGAGCTGGAGGTCACGGTCTGATAAAGCCAACAGAACCACATCATCTGCAAAAAGCAGAGACCTAATCCTGAGGTCACTAAACCAGACACCCTCAACGCCCTGACTGCGCCTAGAAATTCTGTCCATAAAAGTTATGAACAGATTCGGTTACAAAGGGCAGCCCTGGTAGAGTCCTACCCTCACCGGAAACGAGTCCGACTTACTGCCGACAATGCGGACCAAGCTCTGACACCGGTCGTACAGGGACCGAACAGCCCTTGTAAGGTGGCCCGGCACCCCTTACTCCCGGAGCACTCCCCACAGGACTCCCCGAGGGATGTGGTCGAATGCCTTTTCCAAGTCCACAAAGCACATGTAGACTGGCAAACTCCCACGCACCCACCAGGACCCTGCTGAGAATATAGAGCTGGTCCACTGTTCCATGGCCAGGACGAAAACCGCACTGCTCTTCCTGAATCCGAAGTTCGACAATCCGACGGACCCTCCTCTCCAGGACCCCCGAATACACTTTTCCAGGGAGGCTGAGGAGTGGCCCCTTTAGTTGGAACACACCCTCCGGTACCCTTTCTTAAAGAGGGGGACCACCACCCCGGTCTGCCAATTCAGAGGCACTGTCCCAATGAAGTTTCTTGATTGGTTAATTGAGTTGCACATGTTCCTTGTTTACCGCAGTATTTCTTCGCATTTAACTGCTTGCCTTTGTTTGTTTCCTTAGTCGGACATGGTATTGTGAATTGTAATTAGTCTGTATATTGTATGCTCTGTTTAATCTCCTTAGTCCTGCTCCCTAGGTTTTTTTGTGGTTTCCTTAGACTTTATGCACTTAAGGTGGAACCACCGCCTACAAATGACACACAAAATGTACACATCCATGTACTCTGGATCACCCTTACATTTTGATGAATAGCACAGGGTCCAGTTCTTAGTGTTTGTGTGATTTAGCTTTAGCCCTTGTAAGATGGAGTTGTACTCTCTTTGTCTCACAGGAACAGCCTTCATCTCTGCAGCATATGACTGTACTTTTCTCCTGTGACATAACAGCTTTTTTGTGAGAGGCCTGTTGATTGTTGTGGGACATTTATGACATCCGTAACTGTCCAGTCAGATGCTTGAAAAATTTCTTCGGCTGCTGTGTAAATGCATGCTACAACTTTGTGGAGAGTTGAGCTTGCAATTTTTTGCTCCAGGGGTGGTCCATTGGAAATGAAACCTATGTACTTTTTGGCATTAACAAGAATAGCCTCGATTTCAGCCAGTGTAAACTCTGATTCTCTTTGCATGAAAGACATTGTCACGCCCCCAGGGCGGGACCTGGCGGGTGCACCTGATCAGCCCTAATAACGGGAGCTACAAAGAGGAGACGCTCCCGCTTCCACCTCGCGAAGTATTGCCATGTTTCCATGCATTACTGAGCGCTTGATTGTCCATTGTGTTTCCCTGATTCCTTGCCGCTTCTGTCTACCTTGTGTGTTTGCCTTACCCAATCTCCCTTCCTTCCCCAGAACCTCCCTCGTTCCTGATTCTCCCCGACTACCTTCCCTACCTGCTCCTGGACGTCTCATCTTCCCCTCCTTCTGTCTCGTCGTCACGTGCCTGTTTGTCGGACTGACTTCCCTGGCATTCGACCCTTCTTTCCATCCCCGACCATTCTCCGGGAACAGTGCTCCGAAAGCACCACGCTTGTCAGATCAAATAAAGATCGCCTGTTCCTGCATATCTGGGTCCACTTTCCTCTGTCCCGCGGTGGCTCACAGAATACTTTGCCTAATGATGGACCCAGCAGGAGCCAAAACCCCTAGAGCAGTGTGTGGTCGCTCATGTCCCTCTACCAGCCTCCTCACTGCCCCGCAGCGCTCCAAACCGTGCTCCCTGAGCACTACGACGGTAACCCCGATCACTGGGGTTTCTTGATGCAATGCAGCATGTATGTGGAGGACCACCCAGAGATGGTTGGGGATCCAACGGCAGAGGTGTGGTTTGTGATCTCCCTCCTGACAAGGAGGGCTCGGGATTGGGCCACTGCCCTCTGGGCAGAGCAGAGCAACATCCTCAACTCGGCTCAAGTGTTCCATCAGGCTTTCCACGAGGTCTTCGATCACCCTGCCGTAGCGAGGAGTCCAGGAGACCGCCTTCTAGAGTGCCGTCAGGGGACCCGATCTGCTGCTGAGTATTCCCTGGAGTTCCGTATCATCGCAGCTGGACTTCGGTGGCCGGAGGATTGCCTCATGACCATCTTTCATAGAGGTCTCACCCAGGAGCTCCAGAAGGAGCTAAATGCCAGAGGAGAGACCGGCACGTTTGACGAGTACCGTTTGTCCAGTCTCACCGCATGCCCGCACCGCCATCAGCCAGCGGTGCCCCGGGTAGCACCTCCCCCTGCTGCAGACCGCTCTGAGCCCATGCAACTCGGCCACTCCCCCCTCACCTCAAATGAACGCCGCAGAAGCGCACAGGGAGAACTCTGCATGTGCTGCGGCGAGGTGGGACATACCATTCGTGCCTGCCCCGTGAGGCCAGAGCGGGAAGTGCCCAGCCTGCCGGTAGGTGTCTCCTCACTCACCCTGACCGTACAGGCACAGTTACCCGTCCTGGTGGTGTTACGTCATGGGGAAGACAGGCCACCACTCGAGCACTAATAGACAGTGGAGCTGCAGGCAGCTTTTTTACTCTCACCCTGGCACGCCAGCTTAACCTCTCCCTGCAGGCCACCTGCTTCGCCTGGTTCTCATTCAAGGTCAGCTACTTGCCGGGCTCCCGAAACGTCAAAGCCGACGCGCTCTCCCGCCAGTTCGACCCCCCCGAGGCAGGGGATCGAACTAACCCTGTGTAAAAGGCTGCCCGCGGGAGGACTTCACTCACAATTAGACCAGGTCCCTTTAAGGGCTGCTCGTCGGCTGGCCTCTGTGTTTAGTTCCGCCAGTCACAGGTCAGAGGGAGCAGCCATGTTTTTTTTCTTCAGTTTTTTTGTGCAGGTTCTGTATGTGCACACTGTTAATCATCACCGTGTGCCCAGATAGTACATAGCCAAAGTAAGTAACCTTGCAGTTGTTTATGTATATGTAAAACCGAGTGGCGGTGAAGCCGGTAATGCCGTATTAATCTGTTGGTTGCGGCGCTACAGACTAGTTTAAGGAACTACGCCGTTTAATATAGTTGCGGAGTTGATGTTGGATGATTAACGGCTGTAACTTTGCCGTTCTGTCTTGTAACCATGGGCTATTAGCCCCGGGCGTTATGCCTCTTAAATGCGATCTCTCTGTTCGGGCATATGATGGCGCCTATGTAGCGTAAAGGCTAAGGGAACAGCTAATCGCGCTATCCCTTTATATTATATTGAGTTTGTATAATGTCGTATTTGGGATTAGTATCGCTGGATTTATTTACCATTTTTAGGATCTATTTGTTACATGTTTGTATGGATTATTTTGTGATTATAAGTATATGTCTGTTATCACAGCACTATCTGCGTATCTGCATACCTGTACATTGGCCTATCTGCTCATCCATCCCGGAGGGCCTTTAAGAGGTTATAAAGCCATCATCATTTCCATCCCGGAGTCTGTCTCTTCCATTCAGTGCTCTAACCGGCACTCAGGAGTGTTTCTGCCATATCATTAATGAGTCACCCTAACCTCCCTCAGTAACAAACCCCATCCTCAGCCCTGACTGCTTCGCGGCCACGATCACCTGGTCTCTCAAGGAGATCAACCGCCAGGAGAACGAGACCTGAGCTATGCCGCCAGGATGTCCGCTGGATCAGTGGTATGTCACCCCATCACACCGCACCAGCCTGCTGCAATGGATGCATTCACAGCAAGGTACTGGGCATCCGGGAACCCCAGCTGGGCTACCCACTTAGTCTGGACTGAGTACGCCATAAACTCCAGGCGGAGTCCTGTCCAAAATCAGCTGCCCCTTCCCACACACCCATGCAGGCCAAACATTCCTAGTTTTATGACCACTAAAGGTACGAGTCGGCCATAGCACCAAGGAGAACCAAGGGGAGTTAAATTCGCTCCCACACACCCGGGACTCCCCAGAGCACAGGGGAGACCCGCATTCCAAGTTTTATGACTCTCAGATGCAGAGGCCCAGGGAAGACAGATAAGGCGGGGGGAGTTCTGCAGCTTCTCAACCGAACCCCCCCCCTCTCACAGGCACCCACATTCCTTAGGACAAAGAGCCATTCCAAATTATCCCAATATATGCCATATACGTGTATTTGCATATATGTTTGTTCTCATTATTATCCAGCATCAGTGTTTAATTTGATGTGTACATCAAATTAGCGGTTTTGCACCAATTACCTATTACCTATTGTGAGCACTTCAAAGATAGGGAGATTTAAAAGGGGGAAAAGTATACATTTATTTCTAATACTACACCTAACACAGGACATACATTACACATAACATGATACACAAACACAAACTAAGCAAAACGGATGGGAAATAAAAGCAGTGATTAGATTTAACTGAAAATACTATTCTGCAAAGGCAAGCCTAGGATTTGAACAGGCAACCCAAACTACAAAACAGATTAATCAGACCGTGTTGTCGGATTTCAGGGAGGGAGACTCGATAATATAAATTCACAAATCACGATGAACACAATGCTTCATGATTTATGATTCTAAGTGAGTACTACGAAGAGTAATATTCATTGGAATGCCGAATCGCTAACCGCAAACCATCTTTACTGGGGTCGGATTACAACCCCTTCCCGAGGGCTAACAAACCTCATACTCTGACATGGGTTTTAATCTTTCTCCATGATCTAAATTCAACATGACATCCACCGGTAGAACCATTTCTCGAGCAAACAAAACTTTATACGGAGTAAATCCTGTACTAGCATGGACACTGCTTCGATATGCCATCATCACAAATGGCAGCAAAGTGTCCCAATTCGACTGATTTTGATTAACAAACAATGATAACATTGTTACGAGAGTACGGTTAAACCTTTCAACCAGGCCATCAGACTGTGGTGAGTATGGGGATGTATGAGTCTTATTTATTTCTAATAGTTGACGCAATTCTTAAAAATACCAGTGACTCAAAATTTCTCCCCTGATCTGAATGTAAACTATGAGGACAGCCATAGCGACACACCCATTCCTCCACCAATACTTTTGCTATCGTTACTGCCTCTTGATTCACCAGGGGAAAAGCTTCGGTCCACTTCGAAAAGTAGTCACCAATCACTAAAATGTATTTCTTTCCCCTCTCGGTCTCTGGAAGAGGACCCAGTATGTCCAAAGCCACCCTTTCATAAGGGCGTGCAGTCACTGTAGAAACTAATGGAGCTCGTGCGGACACACCTATCTCTTTCCGTGACGCACACTCCCTACATTCCCTGCACCACCGACGAACATCCCCCGACCACCCTGGCCAAAAAAAGGTTCCCGGACCTTAGCCTGTATCTTCTGTATCCCCAAATGCCCCCCAGTCATGGTGTTATGTAGCCAGTACAAAACACGCGGCACCACGTTCCCAGGGACTACTAACTGCACCAGGGGTTCCCCACTAACCCCTTTCAGATCTCCCACATGCCTCACCAGTGTCCCATCATAGACCAATAATTCATCCCATACAGGTAAGTAACGCTATAAGCATGCATGCTTCGCAGCTTCAGCTCCTTCTTCGTTGTAGCATACCTCCGCTCTGCCTTAGTTAACACCCGGCTTGCATAAGCTACCACTCTCTCACCTCCCTCAGTTTCCTGAGAAAGCACCGCTCCTATGCCCACATCACTGGCATCTGTGTCCAACACAAACCGTTTACCGGGATCTGGGTAAGCCAGCACCGGGGATGTAGTTAAGCATGCTTTTAGGGTTAAAAAGGCTTTATCACAGTCAGGACTCTCTTAAATCTCCCTTTCTCCATCAGCTGGTGGAGTGGCCGTGCAATCTCCGCAAAGCCTTTAATAAACGTCCTATAATACCCTCGTCTGAAATCACATGCCCTAAGTAATGTACCTGTTTAGCAAACAGGTCACACATAGCTGGCTTCACTTTTAAAGTTGCCCCCTGCAACTTCCCTAATACCTCATCCAGTCGCTGGAGATGTTCCTCAAATGATCGCCCAAACACAATAATGTCATCTAGGTACACCAAACATGTGGACTACTGTAGGTCAGCAAGTACTAAGTCCATCAACCACTGAAATGTCGAGGGGGCATTACATAAACCAAAACTAAGCACATTAAATTCATATAAGCCCTGCCGGGTAACAAATGCAG
>JAODKN010016370.1:0-11440 GCA_026774425.1 Petrocephalus zakoni | reverse complement strand
CTCTTTGTTCTCTGTTCAGCCCCTTATCAGCACTTATATGTGCACCCCCCTTTACTGGCAGGTACCAGGCTCTGGCCTGGTCTCCACGGGTCAGGCCATTCTTCCTGGGCCCCTACATGTCGGACCCATAAAACTTGGAGTGCTGGCCTGCCTTGTGATCTGGATCGCCTTCAGTGTGTGTGTGTTAGAATCCCTGGCTCCTCTTTGTGATGAGACCACGTAGTACCCCCTGGTACCAGGTTGGCCCTGGTACCAGGTTGGCACTTATAAAACTTGGAGTGTTAGCCCTGGCATATGTGTGTGATCCTACACATTCATCACATCAAACTCAGATTAAATGGCACAGATTTTACTCCTGTCAGAATCATGTAACGTTTCCTAACAGAGGAGCGGCATTTAAGTATGTTTTTAAAGCAATTTGGGGGTACAAAGTGTACAGTTTATGTGGCACATCAAAACTGATGCAGAAGATGTCAGCCACCGGGGTGGCGATGTGGGGTTCTCAAAGACTAACCAGCAGTAACAGGGCAGTGTCAGATCCAGAAAGAGGGTTCTGTGGAAAAACCTGAAGTGTTTTTTTGAAACACACAGTGCGTTTTGAAAGCAATTTGGGGGGGGTAAAGCCTGCTGATGACATTATGTATTTCAACCGCCGCAGTGGATATTGGCCAGCAGGGCAGTGGCGTAGAAGCCCTGAAGACTAACAGGTGATAGAAAGGGCAGCAACAGATTCAGAAAGGGGGTTTCAGGAAAAAAACATGGAAACAATTTAAAATAAAAAGGGGGGGGGAGGACAACAGGTGGAGAAATTATACAGGGAACGTATTCTCAAGTTGTAGGCAGCTGTGGCGAGAAGCATTTCCTGTGTGCCACAGCTCAGCTTGGTATTTAATGGGGGCGACACTTAAGCTACCCTCACATGGCTAAATGCGGCCAACATGGCGATCTCGCTGCGGCCAACCCAGTGATCTCCCAGCAGCCAACTCGACTCAAAAACACTAATAGCATCAGATTTTGATGCTCCTTAATTATTGAATTGTTAGGGGGGGTGATAGCAATTGGAGAGCAGACGGGTGGGTGGGGGTGTTAAATCGAGTGGAGAATGAAGCTGGATGCTGAGTCTTTGTATGCAGTGGTGGCTAATGGCCACTGGGGGCACTGTAACAACACAGGGTATTATTGCATGGCATCTAAATCATGGCACAAATCCAGTCTGACCATGTGCAAAAATTGTCTAACTCCGGGTCTATGAGGCCACCTGCTGAATAAGTGGCTTTTTCTGCACTGGCGGTTAATGGCCATGGGAGGCACCGTGACTATGCAGGGTCTTATCTCCTGACAGCTAAATAATGGCCCAAATCCAGTCCAACCATGCGTGAAAAGGTGATAAAAATGGGTACATGAAGCTTATGGTACCATCAGGACAGAATATCTTTGATCACACCATGTTTGATGCGTTAGGTGGGAGAGGGGATACATTTTCTCCTTTAGAAATTTCCGGCACCTGTATCTTCCAGAACATACCACAGAGATAATACAGAAGTATGTATTGCGCTTATCTTACAGTGTCTGTGTTGCACGCTCACTTTATCACAGCGTTCCGAGGGATGTCGAGGCATAGATCAAGGGGAGAGCTGCCAGACAGCGTGGGAACATTAGCATCTCGCTACTTCAGTTTCTCTGCCTCCTACATTCCCCATTTGGCATGGCCCAGGCCTGGGAAACCTGTGGAGGGTGGCAGGAAGAGGCAGGGAGGGTGGGGAATGGCTCCTGGACAATTTACAATGACATCAGGTGCTTTGTGCGATGACCTGCCGTCTCAACCACATACCTTATAGGAATTTGGAATGTGGACCACTCTGCTGGGTAAGTAAGCAGGGTCCCAGTGCACCGGCCTGGAATTCAGAGTGCCGGTTGGGCATCCAAGCCACTAGGTCTCTGGGTCAGCCTGCGTGGTGGAGTTATGCTATGGGCAAACCTTCAGAATCAGGTTACAAGATGCCACTGCCTTCCTTTTGCTCAGGAGAAGGAGGGAATAGGATGGAGGATTTCAAAATTAAGGTCAATGTGCACAGAGAAAGTTATACACATGAAAGATCTTCAATACAATCAACTGTAGCACACAGATATTTGAATCAGCTAATCATCTCACTGCAAAAGGCAATACAGGTGGTATACTTCTGATTGGACAGGAAAGGGCCAATGAAAGGAGGGGAATGCCTTGGGGAAAAGCTTGGGCTCTGAGTGTCCAATAAGGATACGGAAGGGTGACAGCTGATCGGAAAAACATGCACAGAACTCAGTCAGGATGAGCCTGACTCAGAACACGGGATCTGAAACTAAACATGTAGGGAACTACGACAGGACCAGCCTGACTCAGCACACAGGACGTGCAACATCCATTCATCCATCTGTCCATTGTCTCCCGCTTATCCGGAATCGGGTCCTGAGCGTGAGATCAGAAATCGGAAACTGGACAAGCATGGAACTCAACCAGCCTGACTCAGAACACAGAATCTGAATTTAGTCAAGCACAGCAGCTAAGTCCTGACCAGCCCAAATGAACATCTGAAAGCATCCCAAACCCAAAACTCTGTTCCCCCCATCAGCACCTTATAAATATGCATCTCACACACACACATCTGGAATTGCACAGCACACAAGTATGGTGAATGCATCTCACTATTGTGGTGCTACGATGCTTGGACGCGTGGGAAAGTCACCCACCCTCTTGTCTTGCCTGTGAACTACTTGCAGTGCAGTGATTAATCCCACTCCCCAGTCACATCCCCTCAGGTAGATCCTTCCTGCACTAATGTCTTCTAATATTAGAGTTTTTTTTATCAGCGTACCATAGCTTTAAAAGGCTTTAATGGTTTTTGATTGGCGGGTCAATGGCACTACTCGTAGTATTCATGGATGTGGTTTGATGGAAGGACATGGAAGGACCTCACTCACCTCCCCCCAGCCCACCTGCTATTACACCTTAGTTCCCAGCACATTGGCATTGCAGGACATTCCAATAATGTGTGATAACATCACTCATTCAGACTTACGATATTCATTAGCCGGCACAATAATTTATGTGCCCAGTTTAATGCCATTATTGCTTTTAGTTACAGGGAGACTCTCAAAGACACCAGGCTTTTCAGGATAGTCCTGTGGATCTCGCAGTGGTTTCCGAGGAATAGATGCACTGGCAGGTGGATAATAATAATTTAAGGACTAGTTGCGGGTTTTGGTCAGAAGCACTCTGTGCTGAACTCGCTAATGATATGGCTACCCTGTTTGCTAAGAGAAGGCCAACCAGTTGGTGCCTCCCCCATCCTCTGAGACACAACCCCTGACCTGTGCAGCGGAGCAGCACAGCACAGTCACCCACTTCACATCGCCTGTCCCTGAGCCTCACTGTCCTTTCCCCCTCAGCACCGCCCCCCTATGGGGGCCTTGAAGCCCGGCTCCCTGCACCATGCACACCCCGTGGGCATCCTGGGGGCTGGTTTCAGAGAAGCTGGTCTTGGACCATTGACAGACTCTTCTAAACACTACACATTACAGATGTAGCTAGAAATACACCCCCCCACACACACTTTGGTTGGTACTTTCAATCTGAAGAAGTACAGGTCCCACATATATATCTCTTGTTGTGTGGAGTGAGGCGACCCCTTACAGTAGATTTTGGGGCCTCTGTGAGGGGTCGGGCCCCCTGAATCTGCCAGCCTTCTCCTCCGATGCCCCTGTTCACATGAAACAGCAGCCGATCTCTGTGGGATCTCAGCATGATCTCTGAGGGATCCCAGAAGGCCACCTGTTGTATTGAAGAAGAGAAGTCTTTATTCACCCAGCTGTGCCAGTAGGGGTTAGTATGTGTTCCAGCCGCACACATGCCAGCCCCCCCCACCACCACCACTGTACCAAAGTGCTAAGCGATCACCCTTGACGTATCCCACCATGCCCACCATGTCAGACAGCCTGACTCCTGTGACATGGAAAGATGTGGGAAGCGCGACTTAACAGAACCGCTAAGCTGCAGGTGTCTCACGGGGGAGTCATTCAGGGAAGACAGACAGAGAGAGGGAGAGAAAGAGACAGAGAGAGTGGGGAGAGAGAGAAAGAGAGTGGGGGAGATAAAGAGACACAGTATTTAGCATTTTAAATCTCCTTTATTGGGCTGGCCGGGGACCGGTTACACAGGTTTACACAACAATATCGAAAAGTAAGGAAAAGAGGAAAGGAAGAACCACTGCAATGGCAGTCACAGAGGGGAAAAAAGCATAAAATCTGCAAAAAACTGAAAATGTACAGGTTAATAAAGAAATAAATAAATATACAGCGAAAAGCAAAAAAAATATAACAAATATACTCTGCACAAAAAGACATAGAAACCAGAAAAACAATCAAAAACTGAGAAACAAATAACCGCCATCACATACAGTACACAACAGTCCATTTAATCCCCAAACACTCAAAAACCAGCAGATTCCCCACTGTTCAATTCTGAGCCGCGCTGCCACGAGACCCTTGAACATGGCCACTGGGTCCCCTGCTCCCTGACCTGACATTCCATTCTTCCTCGTCTTCCATATAGGTAACTTTGCCGCACCAGAAAGAAAGCTCAACAACACCAGAACACTCTTCCTCTTCGCCAAATACCTTGGCCCAAAAATTAACAATCGAAAGGAGAGGACCTCGCCTAAACCCGAGAACCATCTTTCCAAATACAGGAACAGTCCACGTAAACGTGCGAAAAGATGAGGACAAATTGCACTAACAATAGGATCGAGGTGCACCCCATGCCTGTTCGTAGCTATTGCCCCGTGTAATACACTCCACTGGAGGTCAGCTGTCCGCTTGTCAATTGGATGTTTATACAGGGGCCGTCCCCCTTTAGGGGAAGTGTCAGCACCAAAGAAGCCCAGCCACCTTGTCGCCACAAACCCTTTCAGGAAGCGGGTGTGACACACCTTCACACAGGTTACGTACAGAGACGTTTTGTCTATTCGCTCAAAGGCACCCAGGCCTGGAGTGGCAAAGGACAGAAGACATCCTCATTCCACTCCACTATGGCTGTTTTAACAGTCAGAGCACAAAAATCATAGGAGAGTCCGTCCCTCTATCACGTGTGGTTTGACGGCTCCCTCTGGAACGCCAGTGGTAGTGAGCCCCATGACTCCGCTGCGAGCCGGGTCAGGATGTGACCTCACCTGATGCCAGTCCTCTCACTCACAGCCGACACGTCAGCCTGTACAATGTGGCCCAGTTTTGTACAACTTGCGCTCAGGAAACGGCAATGAAGGCAGGCCGACATCATGAGTCTCGAGGGTAAGAAATTGTTCATGAACAAAGGCTGCTCCATCAGCCACATCCCAGCAGGTGCTCCAGATGCCCTCAAGCAGGAAAAAATCTCCAGGCCTCCAACACTCACCGATAAAAGGGAGTAAGACCCACCAGCTCAGGCTCAGTGAACTTCATAAGGAACAGCTGCAAGTCGAGCCTCATTCCACCTGCCCTCCGTAACAATGGAGTCGCCGTGCATGTCCAGGTAATGGATCTGTTATATAACAGTCTCTGAGCTGTCTGAAGATGAAAGGCCATGACTTTAGACCTCACATCTGCAAAGTCTTACCACACTTCCTGTAAAGTAAGGTGTAGCACAGCAGCCGGAAACCAGTTTTAGCCTGACCAGAAAAAGTTCACTAACGCCCTCTGCACTTCCTGCGGGAGTCCTGAAGGTGGTTGTAGCACACTAAGATTGTCCCAGAGTGTTGAGGCGACCAGATTACTCTTCCCTTGTAGGACAGCTGAGGTACCACCCATTTCCATCTAGACTATTTGGTGCACAATCTCTCCCCCGGTGACCCCCTCCGATCCCCTGCTGCTTTCGTCATTACCCTGGGCTCCGAGCCCATAGTAGCGCCCACCCCCACGGCGCGTGCGGACAGCTGAGCTGCTTGTGTCTGATATCGCCACACTGGAGACAGCGCATGCTGCCTGAGCTCCCTTCATACTTGACATGGAAAGAGATATCAAGTGTGTTCTCAGGTGAGTCAAGGAACATGAACACGTCTCCTAAAGGACATAACGTGTTTCAGTGCCGGGTGTTCACAGCTCAATGATACCATTTTAAATGACCTGGCAAGTTTCCTGAAGCACATGAGTTCACGCTGAAACACATCGTTCGGCAAGAAAGGCGGGGAGTTCGAGATGGTCACCCTCGCCGACAGGGTAAACAGCGGAACCTTTATATGTCTGTCATTTATCGTGATTCCACTTACTATCAGCTGATTCACAAGATTTAGCTCCTTAAATAAAACCACGACTGCCTTATTCATTCTAGAGGCAGATACAATGTTGTCAAAACCCACTTCTTCTCCGACTTGGAGGAGAACATCCTCCACCATTACCCCGTCATCAGGCATAAACCTTCAACCGTGTCGGAGAGATAGATCGGGTAGCTTTTCTCCCTACACCATCTCCCCTACACCACACTGCTAACCCACCACCAAGTCACCAAGTCACACAGTCTAGAACGGGAAAAACGAAAAAAAAAACACTCGCTCACACCATACACAAAAAGTTGGAAAAACACAAAACTCCCGCACCAGCTACAGGTGGCCGCTCCACACTCTCACACACTCCGCCGACTCCCAGCATCCACTCCAACAGAAAAAGAGAGAGAAATGGTACATGATGATCCAATATAGCTGCTGCCAAGAGAGAGAGACAGACAGTGAGGGACTTCTAAAATCTCTTTATTTACACAGAAGTTGCCATCAAAAAATTTGAAAATTAAATAAAATATATATAAAAAAGAAAAGAAAAGAAAAAACACCTACACAGCATTGCTTAGATCCTTCCATTCAGTAAGCCACGCACAATTACATTTTTAACACAAGATCCAGATTATCACCAAGTTCGCACAACAGCCCACCCTGTCCCCATACAGACGAGAATTCTTGCAGGGTCTGGGTCAGTGAAGAGAACGCGTGCTCCACTCGGAGCCTCACTGTCACCAGCCCCACCCCGCAGGTTCTGGGTCAGCACAAAGAACGCGTGCTCCACTCTGAGCCTCATTGTCACCAGCCCCACCCCGCAGGTTCTGGGTCAGCACAGAGAACGCGTGCTCCACTCTGAGCCTCATTGTCACCAGCCCCACAATCCACCCCAAACCACTCCTTCAGTTTCAGGAACATAGACTCAAGCCTTGCACATCCCAAAAAGAGATGGGCCAATGTTCTTCTTGCCCACAAAACGGACAGGCACTCGACACAGAGGAATCAATATGTGACACATGCCTGTTCGTGGCCACAGCCCCATGCAGTCTCCACTGCAAATAAGCTGTACGGTTCTCTATGGGAGGTTTGTACAGGGACCTCCAACAGCTTAAGGGGGAAGTCCCATGCCCCAAAAAAACAGTCCACTTGGAAGCAGGCAATCCTGCCAGAGAGCCCACATGCAGAACTTGGGGATACTGAGCCTTCTTACAAGCATCCGCCAAGTCACCCAAACGAGGAACCTTGGAGGAGAACAACATGCTGTCATTCTCCACATGATTTTCCACTGCCAGCAGAACATGCAATGTCGGTAAAATCCATCTTTGATCCCTCCCCACCCATCGCAGTCCTCCAGAACCCTTTAGTGTTGCAAGACTCCCAGATCGGATCCCTGTCTCAGCACACAAGACAGGTACAGACTTCCAGGCTCCACCCTCTCTCAAATGCCCCAGCTTTGTAATGCCTGCTGCTGTCAGGCGCCTCCGAAAAAAAATGGACATCAGAGCTCTGACTCGAATCAGAGGGTTGCGATACAAAGGCTCCTCCTCCAGACTGAGCCACAGCTGAGAGCTAGGTCTAATGGTCCTCAGCACAGAAAACCTTGCTTTCAGAACAGACTGGTGAAATGAGGAGGTTGCAGACAGATGCCTGTCATATCCCAGACCTTCCACTCTCAATAACAGACACGTCATATCAGCCCATAGTAACCAGTGACTCAGAATCTGAAACTAACCCCCGTCACTAACAGCTGGGCAAGACCCCTCATCGACAGTCAAGGGGGGGTCTGACAACGCTCAGGCAGCGCCCAGCTCCACACCCCCACCCGTCTCACCGCCATCCCCAGCTCCTCCATCAGCAGCACCAGTAGCCGTATCGACACCGGCTTCACCCAACCCCCCTTCTCTGGGAGAATCAGGAGGCCCATCATCCTGCCCCGCACTAAACTGACCTCTCTGAACTAACTCACCACTAGCCTCTGCATCCTCCACGAGCACGCCTCTAATGTCCAACAACGTCACACTCAAAACACCACAAACTGCCCGTACTGGCATAAAGTATGTAGGGTCTGCCTTCACAAACCACCCTAAACAAAACATCCAACACGGAGCCATTTAAAACCAGAGACTTTGTAAGTCTTTGACATGTCCTACGGAACCTCGGAACCAGCCTCACATCCAACTCCGTGCCGCAGCAAAAGCCGGGCTCACCCCCATAGGAATGGGACGCCATCACAGCGAACCAGACCAAGACAACCACAAAGTCACTAGTGCCAAACTCTGAAATGGGGGAAAATTGGGAAGCACACAGAACTCCCGCACTAGCCACAGGTGGCCGATCCACACTCTCATATGCTCTGCCCACTCCCAGCATCCACTCCAACAGAGAGAGAGAGAGAGAGAGAGAGCGAGAGTGAGGGAGGGAGAGAGAATGTTTTTGAATTCTAAAACCCCTTTTTTGGGCTGGCCAGGTACTGCTTACACAGGTTTAAACGGCAACATCAGAATAAAAAAGGAAAAACCACTTCAATGGCATTTGCAGAAGGACAGACGATCCATAAAAACCACAAAAAAACTGAAAATAAACAACCAACTAAATAAATAAATGAACAGAAAAACAAAAATAAACAATAAATGGATATGGCACAAAAACTGAAAACAGTAAACAATCAAAAATTGAGAATCAAATCGTGTATAGTACACAATGGTCCATTAAGTACCCAAACACTCATAAAAACCGGTACATTCCCCACCAACGTGTAGTAGGTGTGTTTAACCAGTCGCTGCGTCGCTACGAGACCCTTGAACATGCCCAAAGAGGAACAACTGAAGGGAGAAGAACTCGCCTAAACCCGAGAACCATCTTTCCAAAAGCAGGGACAGACCCTGTAAGTGGCTACATTGTGCGAAAAGATGAAAAAGAGACTCAGTAACTGGGCAGAAAGGACAGACTGCGCTAACAGTAGGATCGAGGTGCACCCTATGTCTGTTCGTTGCTACTGCCCCGTGTAACAACCTCCACTGGAGGTCAACTGTCCATTTGTCAATCGGATGCTTATACAGGGATTGTCAGCAGCCGTTAGGGGAAGAGTCAGCACCAAAGAAGCCTACCCACCTCGTCTCTGGCAACCCTTTCAGCAGACAGGCATGACACACCTTCATACAGATTACGTACAGAGACTGTTTGTCCAGTCCCTCAAAGGCACCCAGGCCTGGGGTGGCAAAGGACAGAAGGTGTCCACATTTCACCCCCCCACAGCCGATTTAACAGTGAGAGGATGAAAATCATAGGAGAGTCCATCCCTCCATCGCGGGTGGTTTGACGGCTCCCTCAGGAACACCTGATGGCCAGGTGGCAATGAGTCCTGAAGTATTAACATTAAAACACCAGTAAGAGGACCTGATAGAAAAACAAGCCATATACACCGCGAGAGAAACCAAATCGGGGTCTGCTCGTGCAGTGTTCAGACACACCTGGTCCAGACGAGCAGCAGTGACCCAACCATCGGAGACCTTAACCAACATGTACTGCTGGACTACAGGGTTCTTAACCCTCCACGAGTCCAGGAGATCAAATTCCCCCACGAGTTTCGACAAACATAGAGAGGACTGCATATGCTGTTCCTCAGTGGTGCGATCCATGGGGAAATCCAGTGTACAGTTCCAGTCCCCTCCAGTGACAAAACAGCCACCACTACGACATTGTTGTAATGCTTCACGTAGTTCATTAAAGAAGTCCCCACACTCAAGCCCACTATTTGGAGCATAAACATGTACTAAATAAAAAACAGCCCCATTATTGCAGTCTTAACTAAAATCAGCCTACCCTTGACCACTTCCTCTGTGTGAAGAATATTAACTCCCACAGATGAAGAGAAAGGGATTGCCACTCCCACACTCAGAATCGTACCACGCTGTACACATTCCACCACAAAGCCCACTCTGCCTCATCACGTACATCACTCTGTGTTTCTTGCAGAAAGACAACGTGGATCCTTTTGGCATATAACTGCCGTGACTTCCGGCTCCGAGCCCATATTAGCGCCCCCCATCTGTGCCACATGCGGACAGGTAGGCCGCTTGTGTCCGACACCGTTACACTGGAGAGAGCGCATGCTCCCTATGCTCGCGTACACCATCTACGTTCTCCTAAAAGATGTAATGTGTTTACAGGCCAGCAACACTGTTTTTAAAGAGCTGTAAATTTGAGAGAGATGTGGCTGGGCAGGGGACCGCAAGCCACAGAGGGTATGCAGCAGTGAAGGACTCCGCACCGCAGCCCTCAGCCGTTAAGGAGCATCTTCCAGCTGCACGCCGGTAACACAAGTCCTTGGGAACTCTAACATTTCCCCTTGAATGCTGCTGTGCTGTTCTTGTTGTGTGTAGTATGCTGCAGAACACTGCAGTAATTATTTTAATAAAATATACACCGTCCGGCCAAAAAATGGTCCACCGTAGAATTTCAATCAGCAGATATTTAAAATCCAATAACTGAATCATTATTACCATTTAGCAACGCTATGCAGCAGTAAAGTTAAGTCAGCTGAGTACCTGAATCTACAGAATGGCCAGGTCATCTCATCAATGGATTATTTCTTTTCTACTGGCATGGGCATATTACAAGATGAGAATGCCGAGATTCATCAGGCTTTGTTGGAGAGTGGCTCAGGGAGCATGAAGATGTGAATTGGTGACCACGCAGTGACGTTGCATAAGCAAAATGGTTTCACCATTTTCACCAAATGGTTTCTTAAAATGTGTCCCAATTAACAATCAATCTTAATTACTAGATAAAAAACTACTTAGCGTTACAAAGATAAAGGAAAGCCACCCGTGAACAGAACACACTGGGGGAAAATACCAAAAGAAAAGTACTACGAGAATTACACTGAGGGAAAATACCAAAACAAAAGTACTACGAGAGTTACACTGAGGGAAAATACCAAAACAAAAGTACTACGAGAGTTACACTGGGGGAAAATACCAAAACAAAAGTACTACGAGAGTTACACTGAGGGAAAATACCAAAACAAAAGTACTACGAGAGTTACACTGAGGGAAAATACCAAAACAAAAGTACTACGAGAGTTACACTGAGGGAAAATACCAAAACAAAAGTACTACGAGAGTTACACTGGGGGAAAATACCAAAACAAAAGTACTACGAGA
>JAODKN010016369.1:0-11440 GCA_026774425.1 Petrocephalus zakoni | reverse complement strand
TACGCAATACGCCTGACGCCATGACGCTGCACCTGCTCCCGCTGGGCATGCCACACCTCTTCCCAATATTTGTACATGTACACACACACACAATCAATTCATGTACTTATTTAATTAATTAATTTTGCCGGACGACGTAGAATTGCACGTGTCTTATAGTCCTAATATTGTGTTTTTTATATTAAGTATTAGTGAAAATCCACCGCAATTGTGTAATCCCATATATTATCATTATTACTGACTGGGTTTCTGTACCCGTTCTGCATTTTAGTAAAGTCATACATTAATTAAAACTTGTCATATTTTATATTAATTTAAACCTAAAAATATTTTTTAGTTTTGTGCAAAGAACTGAGGCAGATTACAACAATGGACAAATGCTTGTACGTGGTTGAAAGAATAAATGCAAAAAAAAAAAATGAAATGCTTACAAAACATCAAAGCCCATTAATTGAATGAAATTGCCCATTGTCTCACCTTCATTAGCATAACACTGATGCATGGTCTCCCTCATGATGCACCATTCCACCATTATACTGATGCCCAAAATATCTTGCATGATAGGACTAAATAACTACAGGCCTTTCATGATCTTTGATCATGAAAACCTTGGAAAGACTGGTTCTGGCCCACCTGAAGGACATCACATTGATAACCCAAGCACCACTCTAGTCAAGCTTCAAAAAAGATAAGGGCAAATCACAACAAGTAGTCAAGTCTGCAGAAAAGGTCATTGCCGTTAAGCTGTCACCCCTCCAGGACCTGTACTCAACCGGAGTCAGAGAATGAGCAGGGAAAATCACCACAGACCCCTCACACTTGGCACACGACCTTGCTGAGCTTTTCTTCTCTACCATGTGCTACAGATCATTGTGAGCTGAAAGAAAGAGGCACAAGAACAGTTTTGTTCCAGAAGCCAACACCCTCACAAACTGCGAACCCAGTTTCCTCTGCTCAGTTTGCACTGTCACCCCCTAACACCCCCATCTTCTGCATTTATTAACACATACACATCAACGAATTGTGTATAACTTTTTTTTTATCATGTCTTGGGGCAACTGTGTCTGTACCTTCTGTATGTATGACAGCCACTGACAACCAGAAACAATGCATTTTAGCCTTTAAATTTTTTAATTACTACTCACTTGATATTGTCACCAGGTGGTGCAGAGGCGTGAACAAATAATTTAACAGAAAAAAAAGGATATCTGCCACAATAATTGCAAGTATGAATATGCATATACGACCAACTTCATCGGTCCTACAACACATTTTATTACCCTCCCCACAGGAATAGTGTAAACATCATCTCCATTCCAACTCTTTCAAAAATATTTCTATTTTTCCCATAGATATCTTTGCCCATTCAGTGCAGCCCTCTAGCCTGAGCAGACTTGGCCAAATATACCTGATTCAGATGCTCTGCCTGCAACCCTGAGCAGGATAAGTGGCAGGAAGATGGAATGGCATTTAAAACGAATACCATGGCTGGCCACGAGAGGGCAACCTTGTATCAACATTAATTCACATTTTCATCAGGCCTTTTGCCTGAGGTCTATAGTTGACAGAAATGGGGATATTTGAATTGATATTTTTTGAGAATGGCACTAAATTATGTGTTTTAAAACAAATACTTCATTTGCCATGTCTGAGGAGAATGGATAGTAGAAGCATACTCAATGACATGAAAATGTTTTGGCAAGAACCTCATCTCCAAAATGGTAATGTGCCAAAGAAAAGTGCAGTCAGTGCTCGGTAAAGCTAGTGGGTAGCAGCTATGAGGGACTGGAGAAAAATGTACTTAAGTCTGCTGCATACGGATGGGAAGGGTAAGGTCAACAATGTTCCAACATGAAAGAGCATATATTTTAGACTCAGGAGTTGGACAAGATCACTTCCAGAAGAAACCTCAGGCGAGCTCAGGAGATACAAGCCATTATCTTTATCAGCCGACACACGATCATTCTATACAGCAAACTTTTCAAACATTAATCACGCTATCACCGCTTTCCCCATGTTGCTCATGTCTCCTATGTTCTCCTCATTGACTGAACTCCTTCCCATACTGGGAGCACTGGTAGGGCCTCTAGCCTGTGTGAGTTCGATGGTGCTTCTTAAGGGCTCCTACTTGAGTGAACCTCTTTCCACACTGGGAGCACTGGTACGGCCTCTCCCCTGTGTGAGTCCGCAGGTGGATCTTTAGGGTACCACCTTGACTGAAGTTCTTCTTACAATAGGAACACTGGTAGGGCCTCTCCCCTGTGTGAATCCGTTGGTGCTCCTTTAGTTTTCCTAAAGTACTGAAGCTGTTCCCACATTGAGAGCACTTGTGGGGCCTCTCCAGAGCATGAATCCACTGGTGCTTCTTTAGGTTTGTTAAATGACTAAAGCTCTTCCCACAGTGGGAGCACTGGTAGGGCCTCTCCCCTGTGTGAATCCGCTGGTGGTGCTTTAGGTTTCCTACTTGACTGAATGTCTTCCCACACTGGGAACACAGGTAGGGCCTCTCCCCTGTGTGAATCCGCAGATGGATCCTTAGGGTTCCTACTTGACTGAAGTTCTTCTTACAATAGGAACACTGGTAGGGCCTCTCCCCTGTGTGAATGCGTTGGTGCTCCTTTAGTTTTTCTAAAGCAGTGAACCTCTTCCAACAATGGGAGCACTGATAGGGCCTCTCCCCTGTGTGAATCCATTGATGTTTCTTTAGGTTTGTTAAATGAATGAAGCTCTTCCCACACTGCGTACACTGGTAGGGCCTCTCCCCTGTGTGAATTCGCTGGTGGTCCTTAAGATTTCCTAAATGAATGAAGCTCTTCTCACACTGGGAGCACTGGTAGGGTCTCTCCCCTGTGTGAATCCGCTGGTGTTTCTTTAGTTTTTCTAAAACACTGAAACTCTTCTCACACAGGGAGCAGTGGTACGGCTTCTCTCCAGTGTGAGTGTGCTTGTGCACCTTTAGGGCTCTTAAATCACTGAATTTGTTCCCACACTGGGAGCACTGGTAGGGCTTTTCCCCAGTGTGAATCCGCTGGTGTTTCTTTAGGACTCCTGCTTGTGTGAAGCTCTTCCCACAGTGGGAGCACTGATAGGGCCTCTCTCCCGTGTGAATCTGTTGGTGCTTCTTTAGGACTCCTGCTTGAGTGAAACTCTTCCCACACTGGGAGCACTGGTAGGGTCTCTCGCCTGTGTGAATCCGCAGGTGCTTCTTTAGGTTTCCTACTCGACTGAAGCTCTTCCCACATTGGGAGCACTGGTAGGGCTTCTCCCCTGTGTGAATCCGCTGGTGATTCTTTAGGTTTATTACCTGACTGAAGCTCTTCCCACACTCGGAACACTGGTAGGGCCTCTCCCCTGAGTGATTCCGCTGGTGGATCTTTAAGGCTTCTAATCGACTGAAGCTCTTTTCACATTCTGAGCACTGGTAGGGCCTCTCCCCTGTGTGAATCCACTGATGCTTCCTTAGGTATCTTAAATGACTGAAGCTCTTCTCACACTGGGAGCACTGGAATGGCTTTTCCCCAGTGTGAGTCTGCTCATGCTCCTTTAGGGCTCCTACATGACTGAAGCTCTTCTCGCAATGGGAACACCTGAAGGGCCTCTCCTCTGTGTGAGTCCGCTGGTGTTTCTTTAGGTATCTTAAATGACTAAAGCTCTTCTCACACTGGGAGCACTGGAATGGCTTTTCCCCAGTGTGAGTCTGCTCATGCACCTTTAGGGCTCCTACATTACTGAAACTCTTCCCACAGTGGGAACACTTGAAGGGCCTCTCACCTGTGTGAGTCCATTGGTGCTTATTTAGGGCTCCAACCTGACTGAAGCACTTCCCACATTGCAAGCACCGGTAGGGCCTCTCTCCTGTGTGAGTCCGCTCGTGCTCCTTTAGGGCTCCTACATGACTGAAGCTCTTCTTGCAATGGGAGCAGCAGAGTATTTTGAGTATCACACTGGGGTCAAACTTCTCGGGGTGGGATTTCTTGATGTGCCTCTGGACGAAAATCTCTGACGTATACGGTAGTATAGGACAGTGAGGACAGGGGAACTTGTTCATTCTCCTCCCTGATATGAGAGCTTGGAATGAATAAGGAGGAACGGAGAAGAGAAAACATAAGTTTGGAATTTGGTAATGGGAACAAAATTGATGGATTCACAAGAAATAACGTCCACTGCAGTAGAATCTAATAGAGCAAGAGTTCAGTAACACAGACTGCATACAGCACTAGATATCTGTATGATGAAGTATGTGAAACTTTTCGGAAGCTGGAGGTTTTTTGTAGTCACCTGGGTCACTTGGAGGTCTGACACTCCCATCCAGCTTCTCCTCAGTCACGTCCTGAAACACAGTTTCTTCTTTCACCTCCCCATTAAGGACGCTGTACACTGTACTCTCTGCTTTCTGAGGAAAAGAGAACAGAGTCAATAGAATTCTTCCATAAAGAGTTCATCTGGTCTATGGGACTGAAAGTGATACGTTTCAACATCACACAAAAATACAAGAACAGGTCTACTAATGTTTTTATCAGGTATCATATAGGAGTCTTTCTTCCTGACTGATGCTGAACAATAACTGCCCTCCAACTGCTACTCTTTCTCGTAATCCATCTAAGCAGCTCACTGCTGAAGGTACTACAGAATAAAAGCACAGGTGACATGATAGCAGGCTTGTGAAGGTTTTTAAATGCAGATTCACAGTCAGAGTTACATTCAGAGGCTAAGTCTGAATTCAGGGGCTGCATCCTCGAAGACTGCATTCAAAGACCGAATGCATCATAGAAGTGAGACAAGGCTGTCACATTTCAAAGGTTCCATCAAATGCGATCCAGAAACGTCCTTTTTTGCTGATTTGTGAAGGATGCACCCCATGGATCCTTCTCAGACCAAGATACCACAAAATTTATTGGGCAGAGGTAAAGTGGGTGTGTCCCGGGTTAGACAATAGGTGCAGCCCTTTGTGACTAAAGGGTAAGGGGGGGAACAGCTGGTGACAAAAACAGTAAATTATCCATAGGCCAGACTGACCCATTTGACAGCCCTTTCTGTTCAACGTTCAAAGAATGCAGCCTACAAAAGCAACACCTTAGCAGAATGTGTCCTTCAAAGGATTCAGCCCCTAAATTCAGACATAGCTGGAAACTGTCTAAAATCCCAAATGACCATACTAATAATCAAGGCAAACAACATGTGAGTGCAGAAGGCAGCTGGTCCCCACACCAGCAGCGCTCCATCTCACCTTGTCAGGGCCGCTGTGCTCGGCCCCGCCCACATCCGATATGAGGATGTCCTGCTCTTCCTCCTTCACATCTGCCACACTGAGCTGTGGAGGTTTCTGGTCCATGCTGCAGCTGGCCCGCTTGGGGTTCAAATACAGCCAGCCTTTCCTTGGCTTTGGCAAGAAGCCCACGGTTGACGTTCACGCAGCCCTGGGTGTAAATGCTTGTCCTCTGTCTGCTGTCCTGGGTGCAGCAAAAAAAATGTTAACTTCACTTTATGTACACATAAAAAAAAAAATAAAAAAATCAAGCTAGATAGCTAGCTTATTCCTCCCGTTGTGTTAGATGTGCAATGGTATGGTTGTATATTAAAAATTCGCAAAAATTTTACTTAAGGGTGCTCTATGACAGCTACATGGCACCAACATAAGCCCATCATGACAGCCCACATAGCTTGTCAAAAGCATTTATAAATGTTTGTTCCAGCTTTTGTAGCTGCCATAAATGCTGACATAGGATACTCCTGTGTCAAGTTCCCTATATATGACAGTATAATAATAATATACCATAACTTAAATTGCATTTTAAGTAGTTCTTGATTGTGTCCACATTAAAGGAAATAATTATCATGCCCTATATTGCACCTTATATTATATTACGTAACTTATATAATTGTGTGGAATTAGTCTTGAGTTGAATGTTTTTTAACGGGCAAAAAATACTTAAATAAATGGAGAGTTAAATTTGTCTTGTCATTTTTCTTTTTTTACTGATCGAAAATTGATCCGATCCGTGACTTAAAACTGTTATCCGATCCGAACCATGAGTTTTTTTTTATCTGTTGCACCACTAATAATGACAGTTCTATTATCAACACAGCCATATTTAAAAATATTTTTGCCATAAAATGCACCCACTCTAGATCCTTCTCCATAGTTATCGTATCAAAAAATGAGCAAGCTTCATCCATCCATTGTCTGTAACCGCTTATCCTGTTCAGGAGGTTATCCTGGAGGCTACAAACACAAGGCAGGCAACCCCCCAGGATGGGGTGCCAGGCCATCGCAGGCCACACTCACACACCGTTCATCCACAAAGGCACACCTATGGGGGAACTTGGTAACTCGAATTTGGCTCAGAAAGTTTTTTTTGGACTGTTGGGGGAAACCACAGTACCCAGAACAAACCCCACAACATGGGAAAAACATGCAAACTCCACTGACATGGAACCCGGGTGGAGACTTGAACCCAGGTCAGAGGTGAGAGGTGACAGCAAAGAGTATAGAAGCATCAAGTAGTGGGGGAGTAGTGTGTGGGAAGGAAAAGTGTAAAAAGTCACTAGTATACATGGTGAAACTGTTCATACGGATAAGAATTCACCATGCATTCTGCGAATCTGCGAATGTCACAGTCAAATCAGAAGCGTGACAGATTTTTTTTTTTTTTTAAACTAAGTCACCAGTAAATTAGTCTGTCACACACATACAGTAGGTTATGTGCAATGCACAAGACATTTAAATGCTGAACATGTTCTTCATGAATATTTGTGCAATGTTTTTAATATAAGGAAAATATATTTATGGAGGCTCTGCTATGCAACACGGAACACTGTACTCTTTGAATTGGCCTAAATAATGAAACTAGTGAAATAACATCTCCAGTGATATAATCATTCCAGTGAAAAATATATATTTCTCCTCCATGTTGTTCCTTTAATATACTGTGTGTTGGAAATGCTCTCTTTTGTATTTATAATTTTTCAGATACTTCAGGAAACAAGTAAGTCAATCTTTTCATGAGGTACACTGGATAAATAGGTAAAGGTTTAACGTCATTAAAAAATATTTTCTCACAAAACGAATAAGAAACAACCGGGTTTAGGTTTTTTTGTCATAAAATATAAATAATACATGTTTTTTTTTTACATTTTCTGTTCAATACCGGTCATTTCAATTGAGGCATTAAAGTACTGTAATAACTTAATATTGCTAAAATGGGAAATAATACAAATAATTTTGTTTCAAGCTGGTAC
This sequence comes from Petrocephalus zakoni, assembly GCA_026774425.1. Classification (NCBI taxonomy): domain Eukaryota; kingdom Metazoa; phylum Chordata; class Actinopteri; order Osteoglossiformes; family Mormyridae; genus Petrocephalus; species Petrocephalus zakoni. Next base: position 4,201 of record JAODKN010016369.1, on the reverse strand, counting down.
GTGTAGGCACTTTGCCATATGTTCTATGACTAGTTGTTGTCATGGGTGTAATGTACCGCCATCTACTGGCAGCAGCAATTGCTGTGGTGAAAGCGCGGTTTGTATTGTGGGTGCTGGGTTTCCGTAGCAGACCGACTGGCTACAATAAAGTTGGCAGCTTGCTAAGCTGTGGGTGTGCGTCAGGTCCTTTCCAAATACGCTACAATGGGCGCAGATGTTGCTATGGAACGTTCTATTGAGTTTCGCCTCTTGGGTTCCATACTCCTTGGCGACAGTGCTAACCACTGCACTGAGCAAGCTTCATAGAATCAATTTCAGTGCAGCTAGATTTGGAAGGGGTGCATTCCCTTATGCATAACGATGCACCAACATAGGCTAGTAAACTAATGACGTGACTAGTAAAAAAACAAACTTGTTCTCGTTCAAGGGTCATCGTTTATATGCTACTGCATAGTTTATCATTACCCTAAGGGTTAAATGCATCTTTCGCGATGTGGAACAGTTATACACGTCTTGTAAATGTGCAAACACAATTCCCTAATTCTGCAGTTATCCAGACGAACGTAACTATTAATTTTCCTCATTTGAACCGAAGAAAGGAGTAGTGCATCCTCCCGACAGAGATTGCATTTCGCAGCAGAGATGCTGCACAACACTTGTTCAGCGTTTATTCCCCCGGCTAGCTACATTTTATGGAAGTTCACTATATTATGTATAATGTATAATGTACTTCTAAATTAACAAACGAAAACAGCTTATCGTCTTTATACCTCAGGATCTCTTTTCTCTTGTGAGAGCTATACGATTGCTCAGGGCCCCGAAAAGGCTTATCCCGGCATTGAAACCGCAGCCCTAATTGGTATTATTTGGTAACGGATCGAAAAGAAAAGAAGTGCTATCGTCCGTCCATAATACTCACGCAACATCCAGCACATTCCTTCCTGGTACTCCGCTGCAGAGCAGAACTTGTGTTTTCAGAGAGTACCAAAACGTATCGGCCATAACGCACGACGGATTACGCAGTACGTTTGACGGCATGACGTTATTCTTATCTTTTTTTTGCCAGACGGCACTGAATCGCACATATCTCAATTTTAAAAATCAAATGAAAATCACCCGCAACTGTATAATTCCATTTGTTTTTACCATTACCAACTGGGCTTCTGTACGCTTCTGCATTTTAGTAAACGCATATACATCTATTAAAACTTTATTAATTATAAAACGTTTTTATTCACTTAAACCTAAAAAGTATTTCTCAAAACAAGTCAGATGGTATAATAATGGGCCATAGTTTGTACGATGTTGAAAGAATATATGCCAAAATGAAATGCTTTCAAAAAATCAAAGCCCTAAATCAGCGTTTCCCAACCCAGTCCTCGGGGAACACAGGACAGTCCATGTTTTTGCTCCCTCTCAGCGCCTGTACCACGTATTCAGTGTTCCTGATTGGCTGGGAGCAGGGAGGGAGCAAAAACGTGGACTGGGTTGAGAAACACTGCCCTAAATTATATTTAATTGTCATTTCTATAGTTAATATATGTTTAAAAAAACCTTAAATATTGCTTCTGAAAAGCAATTAAGCGAAAATCACGATTTCTGAAAATTTTCATTCATGAATACATATGACCTGTTAAGTGAAAGTGATTGATTGTCATTGTTCACACACCACAGTACTTAGCGCCTATAGAGCAGTGCGTGGGGGCGGTACCTTACTGGCCAGCAGGATGCCAATCATAAGCACGCTGTTAAAAAACTGTTTTTACAACAACTTTGTGGAATAGCATTTAAATACACACAAGTTTATCTGAATTTCATTGCCCATAGGACAGCCATAACATATCTGTCATGTCTTAAAGCACCAAGAGAGACAAAAAAACCCTAAAGGCAGCCATGGAGATGGTCAAACTCCAAATGCGACTTTTGAGGGAGGACAGTAGTAAACAGGTCTCTACCAGTAGTTCGGATGAGCAAAAGATAAATATCAGAATTGGGGAACACAGTATGGAGGGACACATACTTATATGCACTGAGGACTAGAGACTGACTACAGACAGGTGCATGACATTACCACAATGGGTTAGGGATAACCAGACACAGGTGAGGAGAATCATCACAATCAATGAGGGCTGCATGAAGGACAGGTGTGCATGACTGGGGATATGGGATGATCAGCAGAGACTTTTGGTGGCCATACGGGCGCAGGACAGGACCGAGGGCCACAGGATGTGACAATATCCCTTATCATTGACGTTCTTAAAAAATGGTTTAAAACCTAAAATATTATTTGTTCATAAGGCCTTAACTTACAGCCAAAATTCAAACTTATGGCCACCGAGTTAGAAGTAATTTATCCTTGATGCTATGGAGACACTCCGTCATGAGCCCTCGTTCGCTGGTGTTCAAAGCACTGTCAGTGCTTAGGCAGGACAAACTGCACACGGAACCAGTTAACAGGATCATCACTTAAACCATAACACTCACTTTCTTTTTCTCTCCTTCTTTTCTTCCCTCTTTCCATTAGTATGAAAATGTATGAGACTAGCCAATAATTTCCTGATGTATTACTTATATTACTGTATTCTGTCCTGTTTTGACATACAATGGCATCAACTGTGCTTCTGTATGCTTCTGCATTTTATTAAAGGTATACATTTATTAAAACTGGTCACATTTTAATGAATTTAAATCTAAAATATCTTTTAATATTCTGTTATTACACAAAGCACTGACCCAGATTATATAATAATGAGCCAAAGCTTGTAGAATGAATATATGCAAAAATTAAATACTCTCAACACCAAAGCCCTAAATATTTACGTAATTTAAATTGTTAATATTTCAAAGATGTAAAAATACCTAAAATATTACTTCTGTAAAGCAAGTAACAAAATACTGCAATTGGACTTATTGCAGCAGCGCCTGGACTGAAATGCACTCCTACACTTGTTATACATTTGATAAAACTTTCACATGAACCAAATTGTATGCGACAATTGTCTTGTCATCCATCCATCCATCCATCCCTCCCGTAGTGGATCAGGACGCAACCATTAAGTCCAAAGATTGCTGGTTCGAGTCTTCGACCTGCAAGTACCACTGAGGTCCCCTGAGCAAGGTACTGTCCCAAAGCCCTGCCCCTTGGGCACTCACTTAGCTGTCCCCTGCTGTGCCATGATGTCACATGGGATAAAAGCAGAGGACACATTTCATTGTTGTGTGCTGTGGTGCTTCAACAATGGCGATCAATCACCTTCACTTCTCAAAATCCTAAATATGGTCTCCTTACTTTTGGATAACAGTTATTGTTCCTATTCTAACTGAAAACAAGAAATGTGTATTACTCAACTTCCCAAAATATTCAATAAACTCTTTCAACTTTAGGATGACTACACTGCATAAAGATAAAATTACATTTATATGAAAGAGCATGAAAGAGAAGGTATTTTACAGACTCTCAAATATGTTAATAAATTGGCCAGTGAAAAGAGCCCAAATATTTCAAAATAGTATCCCAAGAATCAGAAATATATAAATCAAAATGCTTGCAAGTGGATGTACATTTTATTATGCATTCATTTATTCCTCCAAAAATACATGAATAATTCAGGGATGGACAATCCATATTGTAATAATCCAATTACTGTGCCTGCAAGAAGAAAATCCTTTTCCTTTGGATTGTCCATGAGAAAGAACATTTAATTAAAGCTACATCTTAACAAAACTTGGAAACAAACTGTGCATGAGAGCATGAAATGATGAACTGCACCAGGCAGTAAAGGACATGAAAAACATGGACAGCTGGTCTTTAAAAGCTAAAAGCAAAGATTTGTGTGAAGTCTATCTGGATAGATTTGACAGGAGGATCAGCCTGTGATGGATCTAAGCATCTGAGTGTGCTTCCTACCCATGGATCAGGTATTGTCCTGTCCTGTAGGCACTGTACTGTTATGCCTGCAGTGGAGTTCCTTCTCAGTCAGTACCTTACTTGGGCCATTAGGGGCAGCATGGACCATGGCAGCTGTAACCATATTTTATGCAAGTGTACCCAAAGAGCTCAGAGAGCAGTCCACCCTGTTACCAGGTGAACAACTTTCATTTGGCGCTTTTCCACTGTATAGTATGGCACGACACGGTTCAGTTCAGCTCACTTTTGGCGGGTTTTCCACTGGGAACAGTACCTGGTACCTGGTCCTTTTTT
>JAODKN010016368.1:0-11444 GCA_026774425.1 Petrocephalus zakoni | reverse complement strand
GGTGGAAAGGGTTATAAGTAAATGGTTATGAACGGTTGATCGGCATGGTGTGCATGTGTAAATAGAATATATATACATATGTTTATGTAATAAAATAAAATAAATACAAATGTACACTGATTGCAGACAGTGATTGCATTCCTCAGAACCCTGCTTAACACAAGAACCTCTATCTATGTGTAAGATTAACATCTGAGCCAATAGCCCCCTGAGCCGCCCAGAATGACTGCAAGCTGACCGCATAAAATAAAATAAAAACCTTCATCAGTCATTCTGATGTCTTGCAGGATTTCACTGCAATTGTCTCCCCCAAAATCGCAATAATCCACCTTTTGTACCTGCTTCTTCTGTGTAGGGTACAGGGGGTCTGGGGCCTTTCTGAAAGGCTATGGGCATAAGGCAGGGAATAACTCACCAACCCCCTGCTGGGCACATGTGTTATTCACACCTACGCACATATTGGCAATTTCAGTCTACCTTTGTATGTTTTTGGGTGGGGTATCTGGGAGAACATACACACATGTGCAACCAAGGTGGAGATTTGAACCATAGTCTTAGAGATGTCAGGCAACAGTTTTAGTCTCAGCACTATTAGCACCACCAGCCCCACCGAAAAAAACATACTAAGGTAAACTGGAGTTGCCACATTGCTTGTAGTTGTAGATGGTGTGTGAGTGTGCCCTGGAATGGGTTGGTGCCCCATCCTGACTTATTTTCTGCCCATTGGCTCTGGACCCCCAACGCCTTCCACAGGACAGGCAGGGACAAAAGGTGGACAATTGTGATTTTGGGGGAGACAATTGCAGTGAAGTCCTGCAGGACATTAAAGTAACTGATGAATGTTGTGCTCATTACACTACACTACTGAAAAGTGAATGCACCAATGATCTGGATTCACAGAATTTAAGCTGTGAGTAAGTGGTCGTGTGTCATGGGCGTCGAAACTGTGCAATTGTTCAAGTTTTGGTGGAGCAGAGATTGGGGAGCGGGGGCAGGGCCAGCACCCCACCTTCTGACAGGGGATTAACCCTGACATCATACTGCCTGATCACCACAGCAAAGATTCCCCACTCCCCTGGTTTCATAATTTCCCCAAACACAGCCGGGGACTCAGAAGTAGGAGTAGCCCGGAGACATTTGGCTGTAGTTGTCAGGCGGGCCAAAGGGGTCTCTGGAGGGGCCAGGGAAGGGGGGCTGCTTGGGTGTCTCCATCCTTAGGGTGGCTCAAGCTTGGGATTAATTTAGCAGATGTTTGTACCTGAAATGGTGTACAAATAACAGAGCAGGGCCAGCCAGTTCCTGGAGCAGTTAGAGTTTAGGAACTTGTTCAAAGGTAAAATGGTAAAATGCCAGCCAGAGGATTTGAAATGGTCACCTTCCAATCAGGGGCACAAATTCCAAACCCACCAAACCACATCGCCTCTCCGTCTTACTCATTAAAGCACTGGAGTGTCTCCAGTGAGCCATTATTCCTAAAAAAATCATCGCGCAAACATGGTATTTTGGGGTGCTGACGTGAGCAAAATACACCTTTTAATGATGAATTGCATAGAAATAGAATACGGTAAAGATCTAGTTGCTCTGCAGAGTACATACCACTGAAAAAGTTGTTGTCTGGGAAAGCTGTTGGTGACTGTATTACAACCCGATCGGCATGTCTGAATTGCACAAATGAGGTTTACAGAGTAAATAATTCTTATGAGTAGTACAGTATTTCGCGTTCGTAAAAGCCGTATCACCTCAGGGGGTAAAATATACAATTCAAGTTTTGACAAGTGACCTAAACTGTGAGGGTGATTTCTTTACCACTTCTGTTTTTAGTTTCTTTTTCTTAACGTATACCGGTAATGATGGAAAACACCTGCAACTCTAAAAGCAGCTTTTCTTAATCCTATGGTCCCGCCCGTCGTTTGGCGCTCCTTAGGCGGCCAGGGCGTGGCGCACGTTCTTCACCCCTGACCTTTCCTGGGGAAAAAAACGACGTCTGTGTGGTTATCCGGCTGTGGGATCTCCTGTTTATACTTTCATTACTGTACGTTGCGTGTATAAGTTTCCAAAGTTCAGCTGAGTAGGATACATCTAGGGAGTTCCCTACAGTACCTGTTTTCAGCCTTGTAATACATTGTGTCGTCACACTCACAAACAATAACGACGAAATGATAACGATAAAATAAACATTATATTAAAATATTTAATATTTATATTAAAATAAAAACAATAATAAAACGATAATAATAATACATGTTTAAAAAATCTATGCCGTTTAATTTCCATTACTGTACTTCCATAACACCGTCCTCGGTTGTTAAAAACTGTTTACGTGTGTGGATTACGTTGTCGGGAGTCTAAAAAAGGTTCTAAAATGATTGAGTAATTCATACTGCGAAATTGCCGGCACTTTCATGCTTGTGCTCTGCTTACAACACAGGGCACCGAAAAGTCGTTGGCGCAACGTTTTCCATCCACGTATCTATGATGTTTAGTTTTGCCGCTTCTCTCCCACAAATAATGCCATTCGAATCGCGTATCCTGTTTATCCGCCGTTGCGCGGTCCTGCGATACATTCGTCTCGACATTGGGGAAGGGGGGGGGGAAAAATCCGTCGGGGCTGCGCTCCTTTCGTAAGGGAAGCAAGTTCTAGTCACACAGCTGATGTGGCACAGTTTCTCTTTCTCCTGTGCAGTCTCTCTTTTTTTTCTGGGCAATTTTGGAGGGGAAGTTAATCCCCGAAGAGAGAAAAAAAGAAATGTCCGTAAAGTATGATCAATCATCCACTTTATCAGATGACTCGGAGATTTTGTAAGCCCGTTCTCCGTCCGGCACCACGATTTATCTTCCCCTCTACTTGATAATCCCCGTTTAACCCCCCAGACTCTGATATTTTTTTATTATTTCTGTTATAGTATTATATATGTATTATATATTATATATCTATTATAGTTATGTATAGGTTATACTCATACTTAAATATAAAGTATTACAGAGATAGATTTTCAACACATAGAAGAACACCGAATATTGTTTAATATCCCATATTTATATAATTATCTTATTAAAGAAAATATGTTTCAACCTGTTTCGATTGAAGGGTTTGTATTAATTAAAATTTCAGAGAGGTACTCCACAAAACAGCGGCATGTCGGTAATAACTCACGGGCAATCAAATTAGAATCCTGAGTGCATTTCATATTTATGCTCTGATGCCCAACAAACAGTGTCGATGAAATAACGCACTGGGTAACCTATTAAAATGTGACAACTCACATGCAATCTTAAACTACCATGCTATTATGACTTTCATGAATTTGATTAGGTATTTGCAGTGCATCCGGAAAGCATTCACAGAGCATCACTTTTTCCACATTTTGTTATGTGACATTCCAAAATGGAGTAAATTTTTAATAAATTGGCAAAAATCTCAAGTAAAGTTTTTTTACGCTGTCATTATCGAGTGTTGTGTGTAGAAATTTGAGTAAAAAGGTGAATTTACTCCATTTTGGAATAAGGCTGTCACATAAAATGTGGAAAAAGTGATGCACTGTGTATGTTAAAGGTAAACAAATTCCTCTGTTATAAATATGAGTCACTATTACAATTAACCAAACAGTAGATAAAAGAAAATAAAAGTAACATTTCATGTTTTTTGCATATAAAATATGCAGTTACTCGTGAATATGTGCAGTTTCATCTGAAAACCAATCGTGTGAATATATCAAAAAAGGTGTAATGTTTTTTTACGGTACTGCTCATCGTTAATCTCAAGTCACAGAATAGATTGCCACGTGACAACTTGTGACTTTATAGATAGATTGATAGAAAGACAGACAGATTGACAGATAGATAGATAGATAGATATAGATACTTTATTGATCCCGAAGGAAATTGCAGTACCACAACACGCATTTACACAGTAATAATCAGTAGCAATAAATAATAATAAACAGCAAGCGTGCAAGTAATATCAGAGAAGTCAATGAAGTATTTTAGATTGTCATATATTAGGCTTATTTAATAGTTAAGCAATGGTTAATAAAAACCTAGCGACTGGCCAGATGACTGACGGATGGATGAGAACGGTAAAGGCTAACCGGTAAATTCTCCTATGACTTGGCCAGTAAAGTTACCTTACGTCACGATAAAGCGGAAACGGTCGCAGAAGCTTTTTGCCACCAAATTCGATGGGCGGACTCGTCCACCTACGTACCAGTGGCTTTAAATGTCCGGCATTTCCAACAAAGGACAGCAAAGCACAAGCGCTCGCCGTGGGCTTTATCCATCGCTCCGAAAGCCAAAGGAGGATTACTTTACAACTGACGGTCCATCTCCTTCAAGAGATGAAAGCAGAAAGCGACATGGAGGCACTGAGACCGGGGGCTGGCCGGCGCTCCGGCAGTCTGGCGAAGTGGCTGGTGGTGGCAGTGGTGGTTTTCTTCGTGATTCTGATCGGGGTAACAGTGACAGTCACCTTGATGGTGATGGAGATCCAGAGAGAGGTGGCGGGAATCAACATAACCCACCGGCACCACGACAGCAAGGTACCGATCTCAAGCAATCAATGAATGTTTATAGCGTGTTTATGTTAAGCAATCAATGGATGTTTATAACGTGTTTATGTTAAGCAATCAATGAATGTTTATACATATCAAAATGACCGGCACTTTAGCTTTTATTAAGCTGAATCACTTACATTTAATTGTGAAAGTTTCGTTTACGCGTTTAATCCCTCGGGCATGCATAGATGCATAGAGCATGCAGTTGTAATGAAATGCGTGGACGGCATTCCCGGTATTCCCAGTGTTAATTGACAGCGCATGTGTCAGGTGTTTGTAACGTGCCTCGTTCCTCCACCAGGAACACCACCCCTCCTCCATCCTCAAACCGAAATCCGGTGAGTATTTTTATTTTGTCTCTGCAGCCTGCTGCTTATCTCTGTCCAACTCGGAAGTGTTTGAAAATTAAATGAAAAGTGAAATGACCTGCCGGGTTATGTGACAGCTCAGTAAAAGCAGCCCTCTCTGTCCCGCCTGCAGCACTTATAAAGAACAGCACCATGACGTGGGGCCTGCAGCATGGACAGAGTGGGGTGACTTATGATAGGACCAATGCGAAGATACAGGTCAAGGACAAAGGAACATACCTGATGTACCTGAACTTGGGAGTGCACTGTACTCTACCTAACGGGCCCTGCAGTGGGGCCACGCTGGCTGTCAAGATTAAGGACCAAACCAAGACGAAGCTAACCTGCGTGGTGACGCTGCCCCCGGGCGCGCAAACCGTTTCGATAAACGAATGCGTGTCCGTCGTTGCTCTGCAGCCCCAGGAGCCCCTGATGGCAATGATGACTGTGGCTGGGGAAAATGAGCACTACTGGGAACTAAACCTGGAGGACAGCATGCTAGGGCTCCTCCAGATGGGCAAGCCGGGGAAGTGAGGCTGCGCGGGCACACTAACGCACGCGCGGAGAGCGGGTGCCCGGGGGTGGCGCAGCGCGAGCCGCTGCACCTCAAGTTCTGCAGGACCTCGCAGGGCGGAGATTGGTGCGCCTCCTCTGCACGGCAGCTATCGACGGCCACCATGCCGGAGCCTGTCACGTCGACACACGCCAGGTGCTTTTTTTAGTCCCTCTGTGCCGCGATGTGATTCTGACATGGTACAGGGACGACAAGACTTTGTTTACCACTACTTTGCCTGTTAATTTCCTGTTTCCTGTACGTATCGAGCACTACAGGGGGACACTCAGGATGGTACTGTAAGCATCTAGGGCTTGGGCTTTCAGGGCAACGAACTTTTCCCTGTTGATCCAAGTATTTAAGTATTATTATTATCATTATTATTATTATTATTATTATTATTATTATTATTATTGTAGTAGTTGCTGTTGTTGTTGGTGGTGATTTTGTGTGTGATATTCACTACTATTTAGAATGTGTCGTTATTGTTATTTTTTATATTATTTATAACTTGCACTTTAATCTGCCTTCTGACATCATTGTTCATTGTTCATCCCCCCCCCTCCCCCTTCACAGCACTACAGTACAGTCATTGGGCAACATTGCTTTAAAATTATTTACTTATTTATTTTAATGTGTGAAGGGGGGTATCCATGCACAAATGTTCAAACTCACAGTAAATACATATTGAGAAATCAATCAATAAATAAAAAAACAGATTTGTATATGGCTATGCACGTTTTTCCAATCCATTACTTCTAGAAACTGAAAGCCTACATCCATTTTCCTTACCTGCTTGTCCTGTGCAGGGTTGTGGGTGGTCCTATCCCAGAAGCTAGTGCACAAGGCAGGATGGGGGCACTAACCCGTCGCAGGGCACACTCACTCACACCTGCATACCTATGGGCAGTTTGGCAACTCCAATTAACCTCAGCATGTTTTTGGACTGTGGGGAGCAGGACAGGGAGAACATGGGTTCTCAGTTGACAATGAGGTACGCGAGGCAAACATAACCTTCAACCTATTTCCAGTACATTAAAACTAATTCTAATATGACTGTTGCCACAACTACTGGACAGTCATTTACTGATTCACGCATCACCACCTTACAATCTTACATGAAAGTTGCATTCAGGTGATATGTCCTTATTCTTCTATGAGACATATTTCAATGCTAAGATGCTAAAGTTCCCGTTAATATGAATAAAAACCATTCAAATAAATAATACAGCTTGGTCTGGCCCATTCCAGTCTCTTCATGTGATCGTTGTGCATACTACTACGGAAAAAAGCAATACTTCTGGGAAGAGATGCCGTTAAACGGACAGCAAGCCTGTCACTAAGGAAGTAAAACCAGAATAGTGATGAGCGAGATTAAAATATGAAAAAGGAAACAAAACTAAAAAGCACAGAACAGAAATCCCTCCCAAGGAGGCGGGGAAACCGTGTAAAGGGGGAAAATGACGTACTGGCGTTTACAGTCAGCTAGACTTATGGTCCGGATTTTGCATGGTTACCCGTTATAGCTGAAACACAGCTAAGCGTATCATTTGTTACACGTATTTGTATCCAATGGATGTCTTTTGTTGGTACTTGAATATAATATATGAGTCCTGAGTAGTATTGCAGACGAATCCAAAACTAATCCAAGACGAATCCAAAAACCAGCAAAACACAAATAGTGGGTTTTACTAATATTTATTTCGCAGAAATATTTAACGAAACTATTTCTTTATAGGAAGCAAAAACATGTAAAATTTGCTGGTGTCCCTCATAATATATTTGTGTATTGCGTATTTGTGCCTGCCTGATCGCATATACAGTACGTCCGAGGTCTCACGAATTAAATTAAAATGGGGTTAAAAATCCTGATCGGATCCTGATACACCATATTATGTGACCATTATATATTGTGACCATAGGAGGCGCAATCTCCTGCACGACCTTGATACGCAAGTTACGTAAGTCTGCATTTGAAACGCGCTGTCGCTCGCCTCGACTTATGCCTCGTTCTTATGCAGACGAAACTAGCAGTTTTATCTTTTATGACGGATGCATTGTATGGCATAGTTTATGAACATGCCTTATAATGTTTAAAGTCTCGTGGATAATGCGTACAATCCATGAACAGAGTGAAATTAAATTGCACAGTTAATTTGCGTTTTAAATGTAAGTTTCACGACGGTAATCTGATTTTACACACCAATACAGTGGCAAATTACAATAAAGCGAGTGTCAACAATGGGACACATATGGGTCGTACGTCACCTGAAAAAGATTAGATTTTTCCATCATATTTTTGCAAGAGTAATTATAGAGTCACATATGATAGCAGCCATCACAAATGGTGACCCGTATGCCGCGGACTGCCTGCTGATTTCAACCTTAAAAACTCTTCTGATTATGAAATGTTCACGCTCAGTGGTCAAAAGAAAAACATTTGATTGTTCCAATATATTTTTGCAAGACTTATGATAAGGTCACATAATATGATAGCAGGGGTTGCCAGTACATTTCAGCCACAAAATCTGTCTTAGACACCAATACATAAAGTCTCCACTTAAAAATTCATCTTGCTTTGTTATTGTACCTTTTTGTATCTGTTTACTAAGTCTGTGTGTGTGTGTATGTTTATTACACGTTTCAACACGTTTCAACTGCAGACTTACGTAACTTGCTTATTAATCTCGTGCACGCGGGAGATTGCGCCTCCTATGGTCACAATATATGATGGTCACAGAATATGCTGTAACACCTGTTACGGCAGACGTAAGCGGCCGTACACTCTCAGAAAATAGGATACCAATTTGTACCTTTGCTTGTCACTGGGGCTGTACCATCAAGGGTCTACCAATTGTACCCTTAGATGTAGGTAACTGCACCTTATATGGTACAGAAATGAATCCCCAAGGTACAAACAACATTAATGTACCCCCAATGGTACATTATAGTCCATTTATGTGTCTTAAAAGGTACAAGACCCTTGAGGGTACCGCCCCAGTGACAAGCAAAGGTACAAATTGGTACCCTCTTTTTCTGAGAGTGTATAGTGCACCACGAGTAGCTGGTGTAAGCAAAGCTACTGCCCTGCCAGCCGTATAATAGTACAGTATTAGTATTAATATGTCAATAATACTTGATAGCGAAAACGTAAACGTAATTTTATGCATTATTTATTTTACTGTATCATTATTTTAATGTATGTTCTCTCTCTTATATAAACCGTCTTCTCTTTTTAGGCAGTACAGGATACTTGCAGCGTATCATGTCGGTATGTATACAGAATATGACGCGCGCATAACGTGTAAGTCGCCTAACATCCTACTGGACAGAGTATAATCGAGACTTGTATTCCGCCAGATCACTCAGTCAGGGGTTAATTAAGATTTAGTTCTTGGTCTCCGTTAACACGTCCTGTCTCTGTCTGGCCAGCAGATGTCACTGCTGTGCCCGTTCATTGGCGTCTACCCCAGCCGTTTCCTATCTATCCATATTTTTATTTGAATACACTCTTAGAAAAAAGGGTACCAATTTATACCTTTGCTTGTCACTGGGGCTGTACCCTCAAGTATGCCTTCTAAGATACATAAATTGACTATGAGGAACTGTTTTGTACCACTGGGGTACATGTGGTTTGCACCTTGGGGATTCATTTCTGTACCACCAGGTGCAGTTACCTACAGCTAAGGGTACAATTGGCAGACCCTTGAGGGTAGAGCCCCAGTGACAAGCAAAGGTACAAACTGGTACCCTATTTTCTGAGAGTGTACAAATAATTTTGCTGCCTAGTCAGATACATACACAAATCCTAGACTCTCCGCACATCCCTAATCTGGAGGGTCCTCCAATAGAACAAAATAGCTCAATTCCTGAATTTACCTAAAAAAGTGAAAGATAGCTGTCAGAATATGTGAAAGGATTAGGCAGCTTAGGGGAGGTTCTGTAGGGTGGAGCAGGGGAATCGATTGCCCATTGCGAATGTGTGCGCATATGTTTCCTCTCTTGCTCTGACCAGCCCCACTTTCTTACCTTGCACCGGTGGCTTCTGGGATGGGCTCCAGACCCCGCAACTCCACAAGATCAGCAGGTACAGAAGGTGGATGACTATTTCAATATAGAGGCTTCTATGCTTCTGTGTAAACTCTAGGTATCGTAGGCGTTCTTGGTCTCCCTCACACTAAACATCATAAAGTATCATGCAGTTCTTTGAGGAGTAGGCCGAGGACTAAGGAAACCAAAAGGGTTAAATTAGTCACATGACTGTGGCCATTTTCAGATCCTTTACTTCTGCATTCATGTTTCAGATCTCTTCATCCGCAATGTTGCCCTCAAAACTCCTTTTCCTGTTGTTGTACATCCAGAAAAAAGTGAAGGTACAGTGACATCTTAATAATTAACTGTCCCAATTGTGGCACTTCCATGCCTGTCTTCACTCAGTCTTGCCAATAGAAAAATCCCACCTAGTAATTGACACCAGGGGGCAGCATTGAAGTATTTTATTTTCTACCATAAAACTCACATGGCATCGAAATTAAATGACGCGGTTCTTCCCGAAGACCATTAAATTACTTTAAAAATCATTTTATTTTTATATAGGTCATGCTGACATGGGCTTAGCATATTAGCATGGGTGCTAATATTTTCTTTACAGGGCAATAAATTTGACATAAAGAAGTGCGCGATGTCTCTCAAAACGATCCGGGTCCTTGCAAAAGAACGTAGTATCGCTTTATTATTTGCTAGATATGGCATGTGCGAAGATTGCTGTGTTACAATGTCTTGATGAAGTCCTCTTGTTTATATTTTTCAGTAGAAATAGTGAATGAATGAAAAGGTTCTTGGTTCTATTTGATCTCGCCCTGGTCTTTATATAGGAAGGAAAGGGTAGTCTTCACTGATGAGTGATCTTTTTGGGGGTTGCTGGGTCCTTCTGGATAAGAATACATGCTTACTAAATGTGCAATACTATACGTGATGTGAAGCACGGCCTGTCATATGTAATACTCCTGTTTTATATGCAAATCATTGTGCCGTTGTCACGTCGCCGGGGGGAGGAACGACCCATACTGCAGGCTGATAGGCAAAACCCCTCACGGGACATTTATTAGCAGGCAGGTACACGGAACAGGGCAATACGGCAGGTAACATCCACAATGACCGGACAGGGAGCACAAGCCTAAGGCACATTTATGAAGGGAACCAATCAAGGATCAAACACTAGGCGTACAGTGATTGGTTAACAAGGGGGTAGGAACACAAGGCAAAACTAACAAGACTCAGGTGTGGCTGATTAAGAGTCACGCCTGAGGGAAACACAGGGGATAGAAACACAGGGCGGGGCTGGACGTGACAACCATGTCCAAAAGCTTTAGTTGTTTACTTATTAATATCATTCTGTATACAATATCCTATATAGAATATCCTAATTTTTACAAAGCATATTTTAATTACTTGTAATTTAATTCCAATACATTTTATACCTGCCCCTTCTGCATTATGGGGGTTAGGGGTACAGGGACCCCTAACCCTAGGGGTACATTTTTTTGGTCCCCTTGGCAAGCAAAGCAACTGTACGAGCAGATGAAAGCAGAAAGACCTGTGAAACATGAGATAGAAAGATTACTGCGAGATCACTGCGAGATCACTGCGAGATCACTGCGAGATATCCTGCCGTAAACACACTCGGCGTCCTGCAAACCAGCACTGTACATAGACTTTATGCATTTGTGAGTTTCTTTTTTACTTTTTTTGTGTGTCATCTGTAGCTTTCCCAGAGCTTCCAAAAACTCCCAAAAAATCCCCATTGAACTTCTTATACTGACCTTCCAATACATTGAAACTAGCGAGTAGCAACTGTTCCAGATAATGGACAGGAAATTTTACAGTAAAATACAAAATGACAATAATATATTTGCTCCTAAAAGACTAGACCTTTCTTGGATGCTGCTTTTGTACCAAATCATATTTACAATCACCTGTTGACATCACCTGTTT
>JAODKN010016367.1:0-11445 GCA_026774425.1 Petrocephalus zakoni | reverse complement strand
GGGACTAACGAGTGATTCGACATAGGGAGGTTTTCGACTTAAGGAGGTTCGACTTAGCGAGGTCCGACTGTATTTTATTTGTGATCAATGCATTGTTTCAAATGTATGAGAAAGGTGAAAGAACTTGTTTTAATGCAAAGTTTCTTTTGTTTTCTTTGTGAGCAGTTCTCACGGGTTGTTAAGACCAGAATAAACCTCGTTTTTGACTCTACCTCGTGCCTCCGCCATTCCTTGAGGGTTCTACAACTGCTACTCTCCAGATTTAGATGTGCGTAGTGCCTTGATTCCTCTGTAAGCAGGACATGGGTTGCTAGACCACAGATGATGTGTGACCTGCTCATAGATTCCTCTAACAAACACCTCCTTATCTGCCCTCAGAGCCCTAGCAGCTGTATGAGATGCAGTGGTTTGACACACTATAAATATTTTAGTCTTCCCTGGAGTGAGTTTATAGGAAGACTTGTGATGCCAGTGGACGAGAGCCACACAGCTCATACAGCTCCAAACAGAAAAGGTATACTGTTTCACTGTATGTTTACCCCACAGAGAATTAAGCAGAAGCTTTGCAACCTGCCTTCTCTCTCTATTGGACTTATCTAATTCAGTGTCTTCAAGCTCCTTAAATAGCAATCAGCCATAACATTAAAAGCAGACAGGTGAAATGTTGATTATCTCATTACAATGGCACCTGTCAAGGGTTCCATTATATATTTGGAAAGTGAACAGTCAGTTCTTGATTTTGATCCGTTGGAATTAAGAAACATGGGCAAGCATTAGGATCTGAGTGACTTTGACAAGGGCAAAAGTATGATGGCTAGACAACTGGGTCAGAGCATGTCTTGTATTCCCAGTATGCAGTGGTCAGTACCTACCAAAAGTGGTCAAAAAAAAGCCAATCTGTGAAGCAGCGATGGGGTCATGGGTTCGTTGAGACTAAATGCTTTCCAATCTGCTATATGCCTCACCGCAGATCCATCTGCCTACTATCTGCAACAAGCTGCTTACCTGCCTGCTGGTTCCTTGCAGCTAACCACTGATCTGCCCACTGGTTTGCTGCACTAGCCGCTGATCCTGCTGCTGGTCCTTTCAGCTAACCGCCTATCCCTACTCCCTGAAGCTCTTCATCAGTTCTTTTTTTTCGCCAGTATTTTATATGCCTCACTCATAAAAGAGCTTTAGCTGAATTGAGTTTTGCTGACCACCTCTAAATGTCATCATTGCTCAAATACCACACTGGTGTCAGGAGTGGGATCGTTGGAGAAACCCACTGTGGACTCCAGCAGAACCTACAGGGTGAGATAAAACTAGTTCATAGCAAGGAGGTTCCAAGTACATTGTATGCCACGGGACCACTCCTAGTATGGGCTGCCCCCAAGGAGATCACCTCATACAGAAATTTCATCTCTCCCCATACAGCAACCCTAACCCCTAACCCTCACCCTAGAATGTTGCCCTGTTCTCAAATGAATTTTAAATTTAAACTTATCCCTCCTATAACCCTAAACCTCACCACCCCCCTCACTCTAACCCTAACGTTACTTCCCCCTGAGCCCATAACTCAAAATCAACCCCTTGATGTCTACTAATTAAGATTATCACCCTACTTTGGGAATATTGAGGTCTATTTTGGTCTGGGGGGCTTCTGAGGTAGCTGGGGGCATTCAGTACTGTTCCGGGAAGGCCTGTGCACAGCATGAGTCCTGGCTTCGGCTTTGGCCCATGGATTAATATAACCCTATTATTATTATTATTATTATTAATATTGTGAAGGACCACTCCCATCCACTACACAGACTGTTTTCTCCATTACCGTCTGGCAGAGTATTGAAGGTTCTGTTCAGCCTCTGCTACGCTATGCAACAGCTTCATACCACTGGCCATCAGAACTCTTAGCACACAGTAATACCTTCTCTGCTCAGTCTACCCCTACTCATGTCCTTGAGACTTGTCACATTACACTGTGACCTCTCATTGCACTGTTACATTATTCTCTATTATTAGTCTATGTATTGTGTAGTACTGTCTATTTATTGTATTGCTCATGTGACACCTCAAACTTTAATTTGCTGTTAAAAATGCTGCTAACTGGCCCATCAGTCATCCAGCTTTAAAATGTCAAACTGCTGTACTTTATACCATGTTAAATGTTAAATTTGTATTATATTGTGAAATTTTACTGTGTTGCACTGTGCCCATGGACAACCATTATCTCATCACGCTATGTTCATGTACTTAGCTTCAGTCTGAAAGACAGCTTTTTCCCCAGAGCTGTGAAGTCCATCTGCCCCTGCCCCACACATACATACATCTACCCCTGACCTGCTCCCCTGTAGACATGTACATGCACACACACTTTCCCTCGTAATCAAATACACTTGTATTCCTCCCCTGCAGACCCATGCAGGTGTACTACCCCAAGAAAAGTCTGGACTTGATGATGGTGTATTGCTGCTGTTATTTTTATATATCATTTGTTTACTTTAATATTTATAGTCTATTATGTATTTAAGTATTCTGCTTTGAGGCCGAGTCCTACCAACAAAATTTCATTATGTGTATGCATAATGACAATAAATTCTATCTATCTATCTATCTATCTGATGACAATAAAGTAACCTTGAACCTCCATGCATCCAGTTTCAGTGGTGCAGCAGCAAACCTGTACAAAGCTTTTGTCACCATCCATTGCACTAATCTGTCACTGAACTCGTCCAATTGCAACCTCTTCCAACAGGTAGTGAAGTTCCTGAGGCATTTAGTCTGCAAGTAGGTTATCGATGGAGGTGGTGGAGTCTTATCCTTCAGTCATCAACAGAGCTGTTTAGCTTCTGGGACCTGGCCTTCTGTTACTGTCTATGGGTTTACAGACATCACAGCCCTACTTCACCGGCTGAACCACAAAGGGCCAAAGTTCCAGTTGACTGGCGAGCATCAGCTGGCATTCAACTAAATGGCCGGTCCTTTCCTCAGGTCTTGTGTTGGCTTACCACAACTCACTAGTGGCCTATTCAGCGCAACAACAACCAGAAGGAGAGCAAGTTGTTTAGGCTTATAAGGCCCCATAAATGAGCCCTTGGCCCCTTTTTTTTTCTTTGTCCTCTACCTTTACATCGATGGAATGAAGCAAGATATGCTAAACATGGGTATCAAATCATTGTAGTAAGCCAAATTAACCACAAAATGTAATGTACCAATGATTAATTGTGACTAGTGGTCCAAGAAAGTAGTGGCACTCTTAAACCAACCCACAATCAAGATGCCTTGCAACCAGCTACCAAAGACTCCCTCACCTCTGCAACCACATAAACCTACTTCCATTCATTTAACAATTTAACCAGTACTATTTAATCTGCCGTGTAGTTTTTGGTCACATTTTAAAATCCTATGCTTGCTTTGCAGAACAGTACATACTTTAAGGGTACCCATTTAAATCTGATTACTGCCTTTGATATTCCACCCTGTGTTGTTGATTTTATTCTGTTATTTTTGCATTTGCATGTTTGTTTTATGTTAATTGTATTGTCTGTTGTGTGTTAGGTGTAGTGCTAGTTAGGAATAAATGCATTTTATTTTTATACAAATTACATCTCATTGATTGCTCATAATGGGTCCCTTCATCGGCGCAAAACTGCTGCTAAGCTTTTCAAACCCTAAGCTTGCCTTAAGATCCCGTGAGACTCTCTTATCGGCTGTGAGAAGAGCTTCACTGTGTAATTGCTACATTACCTGGTGAAGTATGTTCCATGGACAATCATTCTAACCCAGGATACTGAGGGAATACTTTAATTACCGAATCCCATTCCAATCTCCCATTAACTAACAAATTGGAGATTCCATAATAAAACTTGGAGGAACCATTCATATGTAACAATTAATTAATATTAATCAAATAATATTTTTTCCTAAATATTGGTGGAGGCACACATTATTTCAGCTGATTTTTCCTATGCAGAATTACTGTGTGATAAAACAAGCTTTTCATGGTGGTTGCCAGACTGTCTACTGGGATTTTCATTCATGACCAGAGAATGGACCAAAAAAAATCCAGTGAGCAGTCGTTCTCTGGATGAAAATGCCTCACTGATGGCCTAGGTCAGAGAAAAATGGCCGTCCTGCACTGTAAAAAGTGAGATTTGGCTTAATTAATATTTAATATATATTTTGTAGTAATCTCTGCATTAATAAAAGACTATCTATCTATCCATCCATTTTCCAACCCACTTATCCTAACAGGGTTACGGGGGGTCCGGAGCCTATGACTATCTATATATATAATAAAATAAGCTGAAGTCAAAATTTGAATGATTTATTAATTGCATTTTACACATTTATGGTTAAATAAATTAGCTGTGATAAATTTAGTAGAATTCAATTATTAACATCAAGGATAAACAAGTTTGTTACAGTAGATCTTACGGTAACACTTTAAAATACTGGTCAACAAATAAGCATATATTAATAATTGAACTAATGCCAAAGTAACCATGAGTTAATGCATTTACTAACAATGTACACATCAATAAATACTGAAGCATGAACCTTAACACCGAATGACGTCATACAAGATTAAGCATTACTAAATGTCTTTCTTACCTACTAACACATTTCTGACCTAATTAATTAATTAATTGGTAATTAATAGAATATTTTCTATTGCTCTGTTGTTTTACCTAAACATAGTGGTGGTGGTCTAGTGGTAGGATACTTGCCTCTGGACCAAGTGGTGATGGGTCTGAAACCTACCTCCAGCACTACAACCATTGGGTCCCTGAGCAGGACATAGAAGTCACTTATGACTTCTATTTATAACCCCTGATTTACATGCAAATGTACACCTAAATTAAATAAGACGGTAAAGTCATGAAATTATCATTAATTAACAAACCATCAATTATTATAGGTACAGGTCATTTAGTAACTGGAAATAGACAAACTGGTAACACTTTACTTGAGGGGCCACAAATAATGCAGTAATACCTGCTTAGTAAATTCATTAATTAACCATTAACTATGCGTTACTTCATCATTAATTAATGATGACGATTCATGTATTCTTTGCAGGAACTTCATTAGTTAGTTCATTAGTTAATCATTAACTAATCATGAACATGATTAGTACTTAGTACTTCGATTTGTGGCCCCTCAAGTAAAGTGTTACCGACAAACTTTTATTAAGCATACTTAATTTACTCAATGATAAACGCAAGTGTCTTACCAAAAAAAAAAATGCTGCAAACATATATGCATGTCATTAACCAATATGTTTAGATTACATTCACTTACCACTGTACATCATACATTTTACATACCAATAAAAACTGTTTTTTTTCCTCCAATGAATGGTTTTTATTGGAGGGAAGAAATTACATTAACATTTTGCTGAAAACAACAAGCAAAAAGAATGAAATTGTCCATATTACAGTCTAGAAATTACCTTTTTAACTTTACTGCTGCAAAGAACCAGCAAAAAAGACAGGGATCAAACCAAGACCAAGTGTTTTGAAAAAGCAAGTAAGATTTTTTTTTCTCAAAATGAGAAGAGAGACTCTTTGGCTAAAGTGAACACTGATCCTCACATAGGATAACAGTCTTGTTAAAACATAAAAACAGAAGGGGCATGGTACCCCACACATTTAAAAGGAAGAAAAAAACCAAAAAGATAATTTTATTAGCAAGTTATTTTTTGGTAATATCAATATCATTGCTTTTCAGTTATCAGTGTTTGGTTTAGCTGAAGTGAACACTGGTCCTCACAAAGCTTGGCAAACTTTTGCAAGTTAGTACCTTTTTTGAAGTTAACCTTCTCAGGATTAACTGCTGCCAGTTCTGCTATAGGAGCCTGGTTGACAATTGTGTTCCTGTCTACATTCATTCTATGGTAGGCTGCCATCTTTGAGAAGCCTCCTTGTACCAGCTCCAAAACCATGGTGTACCGTTTAATGGAGTCCTCTGGTGTTCTTACTAGAAAGGAAACCACACACACTTACTGAACTACTTTAGTCTAATTTTAGGCATTATATGTCAAATATTAATAAACATACCTCAAGTGAAATCAGTCTTTGGCTTCTTTGATTTCTTTTTCTTTGCTCTCTTCCTTCTTGTCAAAGGTTCAGAATCCTCTGAATCAGAAGATTCTGAGGAGTCTGTTGATGTGGGAGAATGGTTTCTGGCAGCCATGTGATGGACTGGTGGTGCCTGAGGTGCAGCAGCTGATTGTTGGTGTTGAATCAAGCCATCTTGCTTTTGTTTAGGGGCTGTTACGAAGCACATTTGTCAAACAAACCATAAGTATATATTTCTGAAGTCATTTCCGTAACATTTTTAAATAGTACTCAGTTATATTACATTCATTAAAATAAAACATACCAATTCGAAATATTTTCTGTAAAAAATATAGAAGGATAAAATATAACACACAACTTAATTGCTCTATTAGTGTGCTATAACATTCTCAAGAAAAGTGTTCAGGGTATATAAAAGTAAGAGTTTCCATTGAATTAAGTAGCACTAGTTTAGTGTTTAGTCTCTTTCGCAGAGATAATTCCTTTCATCTTTTAAAGATGCTACAGCTTCCTCAAGGCTGAAGATCTCAGTTGTCTGTTTTGCATTCTGAAGTGCAAAGTGGACTGTGGGTGCTCCTTAAAAAAGGCAAGGGACACAAATCACCACCAAGACTCATCAGGACCCATTAGCAATTTCCATATTTTTACTTTGTTCCTGGTTGCTAGGATCTATTTTTGCTTAGTGAGCAGAATGCAGAAAAACATGGACCAGTCTGGAATGAAATGGCTACAAATACAGCCCAAACAAGATTTACCGACCTGTTCTTTTGTACCCACCTGTTCTGGGTACCCACCTGTACCCAGGCTGAATGGCTGAAGAATGTTCCTCACATTCTGTTTAAAATGCCAACAGATAGTTCACATTTTATTTAAATTTTATAAAACTAGATAAACATTTTGTAGGCAGCTGTGGATTTTTAAATAATAGTGATGCAAATAAGTAAGATAGGGTCAACTAACATTATCAACCACACTTTTGTAACAGACTAAATGTACAAATTGCTTTAAAATACATATAAAATTAAATAAACAGAAAACATTTACCAGTTTCCCTTGCACTCTGTCCTGCTATCTGCTCTTTCATTCTCATTTGAGGTGCTGTGGAGAAACGTGGTGCTGTAAACATCATTTGAAGGCCCACTGAATAATGATGTAATAGCTCCCTTATAAAATAACATTAACACTACAATATGAGGTTACTATGGCTGCTTTAGAAAACACATTTATTATTTATTAAGGTTACCTGATTCGGCATCTTCTCCTTCAACTCTCTTGGAGCCAGTTTTCTCTGCATGGAAAATGAAAAGTAGATTGAAAAAATTATTAACGTTCCACCAGCTCTGCTAGCTTACAATAAAATAGTTAGGTATGTTGTACATCCACAAGTAATGTTACTGGTTAGTGACGTATTGTGTGTATTGAATTAATGTGTATCAGGCAGACTGCACTGTGCGCGTGTTTCATCGCTGCTTATACCGAACCCTAGCGCAAGTCACATGACCATATTAAGTTTCCAATGTCTTGTTCACACCACGATTCACCAATAAAATAAATATTAACAATAATATTAAATATTCCCATATTCGCTTCTTTTTCATTTAGAGTAATCTGGGAAACCAATCTTTGTGCAAACATGTCTTAGCAGTTGTTTTTGCTTAAAGTCAATTCTGAAACTCGTAGTTGGTTCTGTTCACACTACTTGTGATCGGGAGTCTCGATTATGTGTCGTGTGAACAGTACAGCGAACCGCTGACTCACCAGAATTGTTTAGTGTGAACAAGGCATGAATTGTATAATATTACCTAACTAGTGATGTTTTTTGCCGTTTGTCCACTTACCATAAAATGAAGGGCTATATTTAGCTGGCTCTTTGCCAGAACGTTTTACTCTTTTTCTGTTCATCTTTTCTTCAGCTTTTTCAACTTTTCTTAGCGCGCTCAGAAACTGGGCATGCTCCTGCCTCAGGGCCTGATTCCGTCTCATCGTCATGGTCGTCACTGCTGCGCCTGATTTTTAATATAGTGATGGGCTCCCCTTCAAAAGAAATACGGAGCTCGGGTGGTTCTTGGACATCTTTGCAATTATCTCATATTGTGAAAACCTCCAAAGAAGGCGCAACACCATGAAGCTGGACATTTCCTAAGGTCTGTATGATATTTCCACCCGATTTCATGTCATTAATGCTAGGCGCAATCCTAGGAGCAACAACCCTAAAGGTGAAAACAAACTTGATCCACCAATCAGGAATCTTCATGTTAAATTTCGCGCCAACCCTCTTAATGTAATAGTGACACAAGGCAGCTGGATAGAAAGGGTCCTCGCTGCAGCCTGCGGGAAGGGGCGGGGCGAGATGTGGGCGGAGTGAGATTTCACGCAACTACCATATAAGGATAAATACACATGCCCTAACTTTAACCCTAACTCCATCCCACAGCACCATTAACGTCATCACACCCATATATGGTAATTGCCTGACATCTCGTTCCGCCCACATCTCACCCCGCCCCATCCTGCAGGATGCAGCGAGGTGTACTTGGCTGGATAGAAGGTGTGTGATTACAAAGGCAATGAACTTGACCAGCAAGTTACTACTCCACATAATTCAAGTGTCTCGCAGTGCAAACTACAAGCTTATTAAATGCCTTCAAAAAAGAAAGCTGTTAGTGAGAGCAGTCAAGTGTCTTCTATGTGGTCATAACATGAAAGTGAAGAAACGAAATGATACCTCAGATGGCTTTTCGTTGTGGGCTGAAAATTTGTTTTATTCATTTATTATTATTATTTTTTGTTGTTGTTATTTCAAATGAATAGCATTAGCTGTAAACCAATTGTAGTTCAGCTCATTATATATCAGGAAATTGTAATTTACATGTTTATTTACTTGTTGGGTTACCTTAAGTCATTGCATAAAGTACTATTGTGATAAAATGTTACTATTAGATTAAAAGGAAAAAACTGATCTCTTTTTGAGAAATTAAAGATGAGCTTGTCCTCATGGATGACATATATTTACAGGTATTGTTAAGTGAATGAACATTAATAACAGGATTGCCCAACCTATTCCTGGTATTTAATGCATTATAATTCAGTTCTACACAATGGTCTTCAAGTAATCATTAACAAGACTGCATATACCTGATAAGCATTTAATAGGTTCTCCCAGGGATTACATTTAAGACACACTGACATAATGCAAGACGGGATTGCAAGAAGCTCAAGGACCCTCTCCAAGATGGCCTCACTCCTAAGGAAAGTTTGTTACCAGGCCATGAAGCAATTTAGAAGAGAAAAGATGCAGGTGATAGGAGACAGAAGAGAATTTGTCATTCTGGATGAAAGCAATTTTCACCATAAAAGAAAGGTGAGAAAATGACTAAATTATAGCACTTTTACAATGTCATTACTCTGTCATTACCATCTCTAGAAAAAAAGTATTAAATGGTGTCACCTTACTCCAACAGTATGGTCGAGGGAGAGTTGCTGCATCATGGAGACGAAAGAAGTGGGTATTTGGAATGCTTGGTGTAAAAAATAAACAACGACTTCCAGTTCTGAGGCTATTGTGGTCAAACATGTGCGTCCAGGTACTACTCTCATCAGTGATGAATGGGGAGCTTACAGACATGCATTAAGAGACCTGGGCTACACTCACTTTACTGTTAATCACACCCAGTGGTTTGTAGATCCCCATACTGGAGCCCACACTCAACATCTTGAGAGGGCACAGTTGACCTACAAAACAAGAATTTGGAGGCTACGAGGAAACAGGACAGAGGAAATGCTGAAACAACACCTTTCACTAATTGAGTGGTCTCACTGGCTGGGTGATAAACACAGACATGGTACCCTTGGACGCTTGATGAAAGACATTAGCAACCAGTATCCAGTCTAAAGAGGTGGTACGGGCATGATTTTTGTTGTCGTTTTGCTTTCTCTCTCTGTCTTTCTTTCTCTCCCTCTAATTCTAGGTGTGTGTGTGAGTGCTTGTGAAGAAACTTTTCACTTAACTGATATAGTTAATAGGTTATAACATTTAATGTATTTGGGTATTCATCGTTTGATCCCTGTCTTTTTTACTGGTTCTTTGTATTTGTATTTCAGAAAAGTTAATGTAATTTCTTCCCTCCAATAAACCATTCATTGAGAAAAAAAAACACTTTGTGAAAGAGTTTTTATTGACATGTAAAATGTATGATGTACAGTGGTAAGTGAATGTAATCTCAACATATTGGTTAATGACATGCATATACGTTTGCGTCATTTTATTTTGGTAAGATACTTTATTATGCGTTTATCATTGAGTAAACTAAGCATGCTTAATAAAAGTTTGCCTATTTCCAGTTACTTAATGACCTGTACCTATAATAATTGATGGTTTGTTAATTAATGATAATTTCATGACTTTACTTGATGGGGCACATATCATTATTAACTATTTGATGAAGTAGGTATGTCATGAAAATAAAATATGTGTAACTTGACAATCCAGATCATGGGTATGTCAATGAGAAATTGCCTGTTTTTTGTGTTGGTGGCAGTTGTGGACAGTTGCCTATTGTTTGACTTAAAGCAGACGTTCCTGTATGGAACTGCTCCGAGACTGTTTTTGCACCTTTCCATGTACCAGATGTGGAACTATTAAGGGTTGAGTACCAAGTATTTTCCTGTACTAACACATCAAAGCTGCTCTGCACCCTCATAAAGGCTTAAGGTATGATATCTGCAGAAAATCTCCCCGGAAATGTTAATCACCAATTTAGGGCACTGTCTTAATATTTAATTTAGGTTTACATTTGCAGCATTTAGACATAAATGACTTCTATTTCCTAACTCAGGGGTTATAAATAGAAGTCATAAATGACTTTTATGTCCTGCTCAGGGACCCAATGGTTGTAGTGCCAGAAGTAGGTTTCAGACCCATCACCTCATGGTGCAGATGCAAGTATCCTACCACTAGGCCACCACCACTATGTTTAGGTAAAACAACAGCACAATAGACAATATTCTATTAATTACTAATTAATTAATTAATTTGGTCAGAAATGTGTTAGTAGGTAAGAAAGACATTTAGTAATATCAGTATTTATTGATGTGTACATTGTTAGTAAATGCATTAACTCATGGTTACTTTGGCATTAGTTCATTTATGAATATATGCTTATTTGTTGATCAGTATTGTAAAGTGTTACCAATCTTACTCATCCAAATCTCTTTGGTTTTAATCATTTTACACTTCCACCCAGTGCATTTTCCCACATGAACACCACACAATCCAATTTCAGAAGTTAGGTTTTTCTTATTTATTTATCCAACTGAATGTTGCAACTACACCATTTAGTCATCTTCATGTACCCAAGGCTTTGGTGATCAGATATCTGGGATC
>JAODKN010016366.1:0-11458 GCA_026774425.1 Petrocephalus zakoni | reverse complement strand
GTCCAAAGGGCTCACAATTAACTAACCATCATACAAATGGAATGTGGGCACACCTTTAATGCTTTTGAATTAATTAATGAACAGGAGCTGATAAATACAATAACTAAAACCAAATCGACCATGTGCCCACTCGACCCAATCCCCACTAAGCTTCTTAAAGAATCTCAGGGACTTCTGGCAAGACCTATAACTGCCATAATGAATGCATCACTATAATCAGGTGTTTTAAAGCATGATTTGATTAGCTATACTATACCTGATTAAATGTGGCATTCTTGGCACTGTTAAATCTCAGTGGCACATGCTGGCTGAGTAGTTTTTGAGAGATTGTGCCCCCCCCCCCCCCACAGGTGCTACTGGAATCGTGGACCAGCTGCAGGAGGAAGTCCCCGAGACAATCGAAGCGCTGCAGGCAGCTGGGATGAGGGTCTGGGTCCTTACTGGTGACAAGCAGGAGACTGCGATCAGCATCGCTTGTTCCTGCAAGCTGCTGCGAGCGTCAGACAAGCTGCTGACTGCCAATTGTAACAGCAAGGTCTGTGTGCATGTGTGTATTGTTTGTATTACATTATGGGGACCCAATGTCCCCACAATGTAATAAAAAAGTGACATTTTTTAGATTTTGGGGACATTCTTCAGGTTTTCAAGAGGCCCAGAATCTCAAGGGTTTCATTGAGTTTAAGGGTTTCATTTTTATTTCATGAGATTTATTGACGATTTGAAGCTCAGTAAAACCCTTAAAATATAAAACACCATTCTGTTTTTTATATGTTGTAAAGAGAACCTAGAACTTTCAAATGACACAATGAAAGTGACAATATTTTTACTTCTGGGCCTCTTGACAGATAAGAGAAAGTATTTATCTTAAGTTTGGTACATGCTACAAGCTAAAAAATACACAAATACAAACTAGGGGTTGCACAGACTTATCGACTAGTTGACACGTGGACTTTACTACACCAAAATGACACTTTTAGCTTGATGTCGACTAGTCACTGATCACTTGGGTGACAGAAATAGGAACGCGACACAGTCGCAGAATGGATGCAACATACAGTATATGTATGTATAATGTAGCAGATTTGCGAAGAGTTGCGACTTATTTGCTGTTCTGCGTAAATTCAGTGTATGAGCTGTCCATTGTCAGTGAATACAGATTGTTGAAAAGTATTCCCTCCTCCTGTGATTCTATTAATGACTGAAAAAAACCAAAGACGTCTTCAGCGACTAGTCAAGGTCGACTTGATTTTCATCACATTAAGGTGACTAAAAAATCTGAAGTAATGCAACCCCAAATAAAAACCCAATACATACTTGTATATCAAAATTTTTTTTTGTTACCGTTCCAAAGATACAGGCATCTGAAAATAGCTGACCAAGCATTTTTGCAAAGGAAGGGAAAATTTGTGGTTTTTCATATTGGCCCAGGGGCAAACAAAATGCTGAGATGGTCATGAGTGGACCATTTATTGATTTGAGCCAGAATAACCCTGAAGGTATTTACCATTCTCAATGACGGTGCTGGCAGGTTAAACGCTAATACTGCCTCGTTTATCTTCTTTTTCTCAGGAGGCTTGTGAAGTCTTGCTGGAAAACCTGTTGAGGACTGCTGAGGAAGGAACACGTGCCGTAACTGGCTTCACGCTCGTTATCGACGGGCGGACACTGGAGCTGGCACTGCAGGGGGGCCTCGAAGAGTCCTTCCTGAAGCTGGCTGGGTGCTGCCGTGCCGTCATTTGCTGCCGCTCCACCCCCCTCCAGAAGAGCCATGTGGTACAGCTGGTGCGGAACAAGCTAGGAGTTGTGACCTTGGCCGTGGGTAAGCCTTCACCTGTTCCATCCTCCCCAGCACAGACTTGGCAGTATGCATAAGTCTTGGTAATTGAACCCAGTATAAAAAGGATTGAAGAGCTTATCAAGAGTCTCACAAGAGTCAAACATTAGAAGACCTGAATCCCAGAGGTTCTGTAGTGTTTTCATTAGCGCTCTCGTAGGTCTGGGTTGGACACCTTTGACTACAAATCCATTTCCTGCCTCGCCAAGAAATTTTGGGCATTTATAAACAATGGCAATTCTTGATGTTATAGGTATCCATTTTCCTAATTTACAGGTGGACCTACAGTAAGTAAAGTAAGTACTACATTTCGCAGTAAAGCAAATTTCCAGCTCCAGATATTTCAGTAAACCAGAAATCTTAACAGTGCCAGTTACTTTACATAATGGGTTAATTGACGATAGATTATTTAGAATTTAGTCGTTCAAGAGTTTCAAACTAAATTGTAAGTCTAATGCAATTTTGTAACAGCATGTGAGCATACTCTAAGCAGAGCCTACATCTAACCTACACAAGTGGCCCAGACCATTGTGATAAATAGCCTGTTAATCTTCATAAGCCTGTACCTTTGCAAATGCGATCATTGTTATTATGCTTAAAAGCTGAATGGAAAAGGTTGTATGTTACTGACTTGTATTTTTGTTAATGACCTCGCTGTAGGTGATGGTGCCAATGATGTAAGCATGATCCAAATGGCAGATGTGGGAATTGGAATTTCAGGCCAGGAAGGCATGCAGGTGTGTAGAATCCCATCCCTTGTTTCTACATACCTCTAGGGAGGCATCAATAATGTTTGAATGGGATGTTGCCCAAAATGATCCCTCTCTGAAAAAAGACGTCAGTGGATCATCCAGGTAGCTACTGAAATGAGAATACGATGAATAGCTGGACTATATTCGCAATTTTCTGTACCACTGTTCATCTTGCCATCAGAAGCAGAATCAAGCACCACGTGCCAGCACCTGCCTGCCCCTGCATAGAGAGAGAAATGGAAACACCTGTTCTACTTTGATATTGTAATCTTGATTTGTCCATTTGACTCCTCTGCAGGCCCCTGGAGGATGGGCTCCCCCTTTGAGTCTTGTTCCTCCAATGGTTTCTTCCTTCTAGGGAGTTTTTCCTTGCCACTGTCGCCTCTGGCTTGTTCACTGGGGGGTTTATGTGGCAGAGATTATGTAAAGCGCATTGAGACAATGTAATGTGAAAATGCGCTATATGAATAAAATTGAATTTTGGTCACATTGTTAATGTAGAAGTAGTGGTTCTGGTCATTTCCTCTGCTCTCCACCCAAAAACACCTATCTTATAAAAGTCCATATGAAGAAGACAGGTGAACAGTTAGCAGTCAATATTTCTACTTTACCTGTGCATTTCTCCAGATATACTGAATTTAAAAAGCTACCATAGTGGGTGTTTACATGAATGAATGAATGCTTGAATGAATGAATTTGTGACATGGTGCTAATTTACTAAATAAGGAGTCCAAGACGTTATACATCCATATAGTAAATCCTACTGATCTAGCAGTAGGAAACTCTAAACCTCTGGTACTAAAGAACCAGACTAGGTCTTGAATGTCCTTCCCGCCAAGGAGGAGGTTGTGAGTCTGTCTCTTTCCTTCCAGGCTGTGATGTCCAGTGACTTGGCCATCTCCAGGTTTAAGCACCTTCGTAAACTGCTTCTTGTCCATGGGCACTGGTGCTACACCAGGCTCGCCAATATGATCCTCTACTTTTTCTACAAGAATGTGGTCAGTACCTAGATTGAGCACCAGACATCAGATGGCAGCATTGTATGTCTTTTACTGCACTTTTACTTAAATTAACATTTATAACCTGGCTGATGTCAGATATACAGTTCCATTGGAGACATTTGGAAAAATTTGTCTTGAGTAGGGGTCCTGACTCACTTTTACCCAACAGCCAAATCCCATTTGCAACACAAAGGCAAGGTCCACTGGGTCTGAAAAATGTGTCAACCAGGGAGGTTGTGATGGTAAAATTTGCTGAGCAGGGAAGAATTGATCACACAGTATGGGTTCAATTGTGTTTTGCTCCAGATGCAAACTAGAGTCTGCCAGAGTCTTAGTCACAACAGATCTATAAGATCATTTCTGCTCCTTTTCCTGAATAAATTGTTAAACTGACAGAATATTATTAGTATACCAAGGGCTAATACCATGAAACAGAATTTCTTGCTTAGCATGATAACTTGTTGGATTTAAGGTACTGCTGTGCAAATTGACTTTGGGCTCTATTTTGACAATCTAATGCAAAGTGTAAAGCACAAGGCGCAACTAATATTTATGGGCCTGTCCAAATACATTTTGCTATTTTACGATGGAATAAGCAAACTTTGTGAAAAGGTTGAATAAAGGTTGTTAATTATTCAGAGGTGTGTTTTGGGTGCAACATCCAATAAACCACTAAGGTGGTTTTAATATTTATTTTAAAAAAATATTTTATGGTTTAGACTGATTGTAATAGTATATATATGTAACTAATGTAAATTACTGGATAAAATAAAATCTTACATAAACCAGTCATTAACTTTTAATTGATTATTTCAAATTAATCCTGAAGCAAAGGAGGAGTTTGTTGAGGAGTTTTGTTGAGGACTTTCGGGCGGCCTCAAAAAGGTTCTGGCAAACCGTCAGGTGGCTCAGGAGGGGGAAGCAGGGCCTCACCCATGATACTTACAGGGCGCATGGAGAGCTGAACTTGATATAGTACGGTGGTCGAGGATCTCCTAAATCCTATTGGTACGCCTTCCTCAGAGGAAATAGAGTTTGAAGACATCGAGGGGGACTCACCCATCTTGCCCACGCCGAGGTCACTGAAATAGTCAAACAACTCAGTGGTAGGACTCTGAGGGCGGATAAGATTCACCCTGAGTTCTTGAAAGCTCTTGATGTGAGATTTCCATGCGCTGCCTTTATGTCCTGGGGCTGTCCTGGCTGGCACACCTCTTGTACCTAGCATGGACATCGGGGATAGTGTCTTTGGATTGG
The DNA here is from genome assembly GCA_026774425.1 of Petrocephalus zakoni. Classification (NCBI taxonomy): domain Eukaryota; kingdom Metazoa; phylum Chordata; class Actinopteri; order Osteoglossiformes; family Mormyridae; genus Petrocephalus; species Petrocephalus zakoni. The sequence continues at coordinate 6,614 of JAODKN010016366.1, read as the reverse complement.
CAGACTTTGGGTAGTAGTCCCAATCTTTAAGAAAGAGGACTGGAGGAACTTTGAGGGATCACACTCCTTAGCCTCCCTGGGAAGGACTTTGCCAGGGTACTGGACAGGAGGGTCCACCCGTTAGTCAAACCTTGGATCTAGGAGGAACAATGTGGATTCTGGTTGCCGGTTCAGATCCCCAGTCTCCAGTTCAAATCCAGTCTACCACCACCAGTGGGTCCCTGAGCAAGACCCTTAACCCCAAGTTGTTCCAGGGAGATTTTAATTTCCTGTAATTGGGCAAATGTAAGCCACTCTGGATAAGGGTGTCAGCTAAATGCCATAAATGTAAGTTATCTGGCTTATCAAGAAATCCTGTTTCTTGATACAGGCCCCAACTCTGTTAACTTGTTTACATGGTGATATTAATTTAACCATCTTTAACCCCTGCACTCTTGTGTGTCATAGGCCTACGTGAATCTTCTTTTCTGGTACCAGTTCTTCTGCGGTTTCTCAGGCAGCACCATGACCAATTACTGGGTTCTCATATTCTTCAACCTTCTGTTCACCTCTGCCCCGCCACTGCTGTACGGCATCCTCGACAAGGACGTGTCTGCTGATACTCTTCTGCAGCTGCCTGTCCTCTACCAGTCAGGGCAGAACTCTCAGGTGAGGAACATCTCAGCTGGGTTCAGCTTACTAGTGACTATTGTAGACACAGCCTTGCCATTTCACTGGAATACAGGGTAATACTTTACATTAACGACCTATATAATGCCTTTATAATTCATAGTGGACTTTGATCTTCTTTGTGGCCCCTGGGTGCTGCCAGGGCTCTACTGGCTTTGGGGGCCCCTGAAATTCACCACAAATGGTTCACTTCGCAGCTTTGAAGCTGAGCTTTCAATGGGGCATAAGTTGTGGGCCCCACATGCATACTCTGGTGCCCTTGCTCCTTTAAGAACTACACCTAAAGGTGAAATGCTGGGCTATGGACCAAGAGGTGGGGGGTTCAGATCCTGTTCTGGCTGTACCTCTGAAGTAACTCTGAAACCTAACTAGCTTTCAGTCGAGGAAAACAAGTCTTACGTACACCTTACCCTAGCAGTCCTAACATACTATATGTGTAAGTAGCATAAAACATGACGTAAAGCACCAGTCTGCGGGGCATGGGGTCTTGGGATCAAATCCAGCTCCAACCAACCAGAAATAACACTTAGCTTTCAATCAGGGGACAAAAAGTCTTGGCAAGAGTTTATAATATATATATTTTATTTATAAAAATCATATAAAATATACATATTAATGCAGTAAAATAATAATATATTAATTTAAATTGCACGATAAGAAAAATATATGCAAATAAATATATAAAATAAATGAATAAATACTGTAGATAAATACATAGATAAATAAATACATTTAGTTAATTGCCCGTGTCCCGGCCAAGGCCTCAGCCAACTTCCTCCTTGTCCACTCTGTGGTCCAGCCCCCGGGCAGGATGCCAGGAGAGTCTGCCTGCACGGGGGCCTGTGGGGTGGCGATGGCTGGTTCAGGTATCGGCAGGGCAGGTGTGGGGGCATGTGGGAGCACTTGGGGGAGCAGAGGGGCACGCTAGGCTTGACGGAGTGGCAGCAGTGACAGCGTGCTGTCGTCTCTGCACAGCCTGCCCAGACAGGTCTGGAGGGGAGGAGAAGGTGAATAGCCCCAGCAGGCTGTTGCTCCTTTGGCCTAGGCTCAGGTAGACGGGCGGCTGCTGTCAGGGCGGGGTTGAGGAAAGGGATGTCCATGGACAGCACAGCACATTCTTGCTGTTTGACAGTTTTACCAGCACCAAGGACAATAAGAAAGTCAAAGCAGCCTAGACTACCAGCATCAAGGACAATAAGGGAGTTAAAACAACCTAGATTACCAGCACCAAGGACAATAAGGAAGTCAAAGGAGCCTAGACTACCAGCACCAAGGGCAATAAGGAAGTCACAGCAACCTAGACTACCAGAATCAAGGACAATAAGGAAGTCAAAGCAGCCTAGTCTACCAGCACCAAGGACAATAAGGGAGTCAACAGCCTAGATTACATTTACATTTACAGCATTTGGCAGACGCCCTTAGCCAGAGCGACTTACATTACACTGCTTTAAGACTCTACAATGAATTTTTCCCGATACTAGCTCAATAAAACCCAGGCTATGAATACCATCGGTCTCATACTCTGTTGGGGAAAGTGCAGTTTTTTTTTTTTTTTTAAGGAAAACAGCTGAGGGTAAGATATCAGAAGTGCTAATTCAGATATTTCTGAAAAAGGTATGTTTTAAGTCGTCGTTTAAAGACATTCAATGAATCAGATTACCAGCACCAAGGACAATAAGGAAGTCAATGGAGTCTAGACTACTAGAACCAAGGACAATAAGGAAGTCAGAGTAGCCTAGTCTACCACCACCAAGGACAATAATGAAGTCAAAGCAGCTTAGACTGCTCAAATCTCAAATCACTTGACTGAGGATATCAGCAAAGCCAGTTTGTACCTCAATTCTGCAATTTATTTTTTGAAGCAAATGTCTCTGGTCCACAAAGGGAGACCTGTAGAATTCAGTCTCCAATGAAAATGCAAGAGAGTGCAATAAATTTACATTTTTTAAAGCCCACGCCCATTTTTGACCTTGTTCGACTGTTGAATTGACAACAGTATTCAGAGGAAGAGCATTTTGGACAACACACTACGGGAAGTGTGGATGAAACATTTCACGTAAGGATGACATGAAAATTCATGAATCGTTCCATATTTTTTGTGGCTTTCCTGGTCGCCAACTGAATTGGTCAAGGCAGCGCATGGAAAAATCCCAAATGAAACTATTGAAATACTTCTTTTGGAGTAGACTTTAGGCATAAACTGGCTCAGTGGAGATGACTGGAATAATGAAAAATTTAAACAAGTGTGAGATTCTTTCATCAGCAAAAATTCAGTCCATTGTATGTGTGTCTTGGTTATACTGTAAGTGAAAACGAGAGCAATGTCAGATGACTATGCTGCCTCTAACCTGATTGACCTCTATCTGAAATGAATTAGATTGGCATTTTTGGGCAGCAATTTGAATCCATTAAAAAGCCAAATAAAACAGATATTATATGGAATAATTTTCTTTCTCAGGTCTTGTGATTTTTTTCTTCTATGTGGTGCCATTGCTGACAGCATGGAATGAGAAGGGGTTTCTTTGTTAAGTAATGGCATTTTATAGTCAAAATACTTGTTTGATGAATAATTAGACTCACCTGTGGTTGATTTCTTGTTAATTAGAATTTTGTAGTCCAAAATTTAGCTTTGCTCCTAAGACTTTCAGTGGGGTGTACTCATTTTTGCAACATGGTCTTGAATGAATTTGTTAGGATGAATCATTCAACTCAATTAACAAATCTTGTTTGCCATCAATGGCCCACATTTGTGGGAGTATTTTGTTGTATCCCATAGAAATGATGATTCTGAAAGGAAACTAAAGGTGTTCTGACAAATCTTTTGGGATGTACTCATTTATGCTGAGCACTGTATGTTCTGGCAGAATGTAGGGCCAGCGCATAGCAATTGCCGGGCCACCAATATGAGGATAGCTCCTACCACCTCCACACATATATTATAATATAATAAAAAGGTTCTGGTTTGCTTCGTAGGGTTATGGCAGGGGTGCACATAAGTGGAACACGAGTATGCATGGGCGGGATCAATAGTAAAATGTGCGGCAGTTTTACTCACATGGGCGGGATCGATAGTAAAAGTGTCTAATAATTAAAGCTCCAGTATGAATTTACTCGAATTAGGTACGCTTTTGCGCTGAGAAGACCGAAAACTGTTGTGCATTTTACTATCAATCCTACCCATGCAAGTACAAATGCCACATATTTTACTATTTATATTCTACTACTTTACTATGTTACTATTGATCCTGCCCATGTTTACTCGCGTGCACCCCTGGTTATTGGGCCGGAGAATCATTGTTTAATTTTTTTCTGGTCTATTTTCAGACTTACCTGCCTTCGACCTTCTGGTATACCATCCTGGATGCACTTTACCAAAGTCTTGCCTGTTTCTTCATCCCATACTTTGTGAGTACAGCACTTTGTATTTGTGTGAAATAGATAATAGGGATCAGTATGGAAGCTCGTTCCCGCCACATGGAATAAAAAATAATTCAGATACTACAACCCCAAATCAGAAAAAGTTGGGACAGTATGGAAAACGCAAATAAAAAAAGAAAGATTTCTAAATTTACTTTGACTTGTATTACATTGAAAACAATACAACAGCACATTATTTAATGTGTTCCTAATGAATTTTACAGTTTTTTACAAAATGCGTATTCCAATTTTGGTTCTTGCAACATATTTCAACAAAAGTTGGGACAGTAAAGCATTTACCACTTTGTAATGTTGCCATTCCTTTGCACAACACTTAAAAGACGTTTAGGGACTGAAGACACCAAGTGATGAAATGTTTCAGGTGTAATTTTGTCCCATTGTCCCTGCAAACAAGTTTTAAGGTGGACAGCAGTACGGGGTCTTCGTTGTCGCATTTTGCAATATTAATGTAATAAATAATGACTACATTAAATATTTCGTAGTGTACATAATTTATGTAAGTTTCATCAAGCCCCTCCAGTGGTCTGCTGTCGTGTATATCAGTGCATATTAACATAAATGCACTACCTTAAACTTGACATCTCTTCTGCTTGCTGTGCCCCGGAAAGGTGGAGGTGTAGACAAGGCAACCTAGTTGGAGGAGAAGGAGGGTGACGAAGATGATGTTTTTTGTGACTTTTATATCAGTTTAGCTATTATTAAAAAATAAATTTAGAAGAAAATTTCCTTATTTTCGTTCTTTTCAAGTAATATGTGACGTTGTGAGTGGCGTAAATTACTGTGTGAAATGATTTACTACAGACAAGTCGAGTTTGACGTAAGTCAAAACAACGTAAGGCAGGGAATTACTGTACTATGTGGAAATTATGAGATACCAAGTCATAATTACGAGCTACTAAGTCGAAATTGCAAGATTATGTCATGTCAGAATATGACATTATTCATAATTCATAAGTCATAATAGCTTATATAAGCATTATAGCTTATACATAATGTAAATAGCTTTGCCCAGTTATCGTCTATTGAGTTGTCATAGCATTGTAAAGCAATGTTGTGTATAGCACTTTGTTAAGTGTTGTAAGTAGTGGGGTGCGTGGGCTCACCGTGTGTGGGGTGGATAGTCGGGGTGACTGCACGGTAGAATGTGTTCATTGTCCAAATTATTGCTAAGGGTGCAAATAAACACCATTTTATGACTTAATATTACCCCTTTTCTTTTTATGGCACCATCCAGCCTCATGGTTGAAATAATTTCAACTTAGTATTATAACTTAGCATCTCATAATTCCGACTTAACATCTCGTAATTATGACTTAGTGTCTTGTAAGTATGACTTTGGTTTTCCTAATTTCGACTTAGTCTCTCATTATTTAATATCCCATAATTTCGACTTGGTATGTAATAATTATGACTTATTATGTGAACTATGTGGGGGAAACTAGCTTCCGTAGATCAAAAAAGAAGGATTGCAATAACATAATGGCAGGAAAGTTGAGCATTGATGTTCAGTCATGGCTATGACAAATGTTCTGTTTCACAAACTTCAGTTCTTTGGATGGCAATTCAGATTGTTTCTAGATTATTGTACAGAGTGATCACATGTATGTAAGAAATGTAAGAAACCTAAGAAAAGTGAAAACTGACACACCACAACAACAAAATGTGTCCTCTGAATTTAAACCGTGACATAGTACTGGGCAGCTATTTCAGCCCATGGTACCTTGCTCAGGGTACCTCAGAAGTACTTCAGGGTCAGGGTGTCAAACTGGCAACCTTTAAATTAACCTTTGAACCTTTTGAGTCGCGTTCCTAACCATTACACCACCACTGCTTAAATATAACAGTATGCTTTGGGATTCTACCTTGAGGTGGGTTTCCTCCAATATTTAGGGGGAATTAATTATTGATTAATTATGAATTAATTAATTGGTAATTAATTATGAAATATTACGTTTGAAAGTCCTTTATATTGGTCCCAATTAGTCAATTGCTGGACGATTTAGGTCCAGAATGCGAATGGAATTCACTCATACAGTATTGCTGTATCTGAGACAGGCTGTTTGTTTCACTCTGTGAACTATGTGACTCTGCTCTCTGCCGAAGAGAGTCTTGCAATACTTAGGGGACGAGATTAGGACTTAAAAGCTCAGTAGCGGTTTCGCACCAATAAAGTGACCTATTGTGTACTTCAGAGAGGGAGATATAAAAGGTGAAAAATATACGTTTATTGCTAATACTATAACTAAAACAAGACAAACATTACACATAAAATTATACAAACACAAACTGAAATTAAGCAAAACGATTGGAAATAGAACCAGTGATCAGATATAACTGTAAATACTGTTCTGCAAAGGCAAGCCTAAGATTTAAACAGGCAACCCAAACTACACAACAGATTAATCGGAACCAGTTAAATTAAAGGTGAGTTTATTCCATTATAAACCTAAAATTTGTTACATCAAAGGGGTTGGGTAGTTTGCAAACCCTACGGACTATTTACAAGG
>JAODKN010016365.1:0-11462 GCA_026774425.1 Petrocephalus zakoni | reverse complement strand
TTACAAGTTAGAAGACACCTGTGATGCTAATTAGAGGACACACCTTAGTTTAACATGTTCCTATGGTCAAAATATTTCCCTGGGGTACCATCATTTTTGTCCCGGCCAGTTTCATTAGTTTGTTTTTTTAAAATGATTCTGTTGAACCACAATTCAAAAGCAATGTCTGATTTTCAATAGTTAATTAAGTAAATTTTTATTATTACTTTTGTCAGTTTCAAGTTGACCACACACACACTTGTTATAATGTCCTACCATTAAGCTAACTGCTTATAAATGGCTATTATTAGGGTGTGTTAGATACTTAATTCATTCATTGTGATTACACATTATTTGACTGTATATTTGCACTCTGGCAAACCTGTTACCGATGAGCCTGTTATTGGCATGTAATCCTAGTGAAGTTACATAAATACTCAAGGAAGTATAAAGAAAATGTCTAACTCATTGCACTGATAGTTTGTTTTTGCTTGAATATTAATGACTTCCTACCTTTTAGTATTTTCCTGTATTTGATGTGGTTCAGACATCAGGGGGGTGATTTGACTACATTAGATCATGAAGAAGTAAAATTTCTCCACGATTTGCCTTTATAGAGTGTTAGAATGTGCACTGTAGCACAATACTATCAGCTGCAGTTCTATGACTATACACGCTTCTAAAGTTGTCAGCCACATCAGTTTTGACACACCAATAAACCGGTAACAGCAAACAGAAGGAAGTGCCTTGGATATTCCTCTCCCCTTTCGTACCCTCATCCCAACATGCAACGTGCACCATGCAACTGATTCCGTATTCGGCAGTATAGCAGCATGGGCACCATGAAGGAGTCTGACATCAGTAATGGGGAACTTGCTTGGATTTTCCAAAACTGACACCCTACAAATGAGCTATTTGCAAGTAAGGTGTGCAAGTCGGACGGCAATATGATAAACCTTTTTTAACCATCTCAGAAGAAGACAGCAATCTCTGTCTGGTGTTATTTTAAGTGTTATTACCTTATAGGATTGTATTAGCTTAGTTGTACTGTTATGTAACTTATAAAATAGTCTTAAATTTGAAAAGAGAATTATGATAAGGTGGCGGATCGTGGTCCTGCTTGGAAAAAAAAAATCCCACCCCAAAGCATTACTTTTGAAAATACAGCATACCGCTGTATAATGTCTGGACTGTACGAAAAATTAGATACTGCCCAAGAGTACCGACTGGGCTATCAAGTCCCCTTCAGAGGGGTGTAGCCTGGCTAATTTAAAGGGCTGGCATATAGATAGAATGGGCTTACCTGTCTGCATGGGGTGGTGTGGACCCATGGGATGATGCATGGAGGGGTATCCTTGGGCTGGATGCCCATGCATGCCTGGTGGAGGCCCGGGGGGCATGGGAGGGCCAGGAGGGCCTGGGGGGTGACCACCATGTGGCTCATACTGCTGGCGAGCCTTCATCTCTGCATACCTGAGCTGCTCCATGTGGAAGGCTTGGCGCTCTGTCAGTAGCTGCTGTCTCTGCAGCTCCAGCTGTGGGTAAAAGAGTTAGTTAGCTGTGGGATAAGGAGGGTTACGCCGAGTTGAACAGATTGACTGACAGCTGTAAGGTCAAATCCCAACAGATCGAGCACCACACTTGACTTAAAATGCTTGGTAAATAAGCAAGTATTAAAAGGACATTAAAGGGACGTGCAGGAGGACATGACATGACATGACACCACACCACAGGACATTTGGGTCTCCCATCCAGGGAACAGAGAGGGTGAGCAGCCACTCATTCAAACAGAATGCTGAAATTCAGGCCAGGGTTGTCCACTGATTATTAGAGCACAGAGGCCTTCGCTGAACAGCGCAACACCCCAGAGGAGCTCCGGCAATGACATCAAATGTCATGCAAGTGGCCTGGTACAGGTCCCAGTTCAGCCACATGGGAGACAAGCATACCCATGAAGCTGACTGCAGAAGCTGCCCGGGAGGCCTGACATGTGCCGGGAGGCCTGACATGTGCCGGGAGGCCTGACATGTGCCGCTGGAGTTTGCATACACACCGCTTCCTTCTCCCTATCCATGATGGTCTCCAGCTCTTCGAAGTGCCTCAGCTTGATCTCCAGCTTCTTCATCTGTGTCTCCACCAGCAAGGCGACCAGAGATTTGATCTTTCGTTCTTCCACAGCAGCCAAATGCTTCAAAGTAGAAGGTGAGGTTTCATAATGAGAATCATTAACAATCAAAGGTGAGACTAGTAGTGCATCTCCTTCAAACCTAGGTTGGGTCCCCCACAGCCTGGCAGGCCTGGGTCGGTGCACTATGAGCAGCAGGATGAGTGCGATTTGAAGGCGACAGCTAAGCCACCATATTAGTGCAGGATGCTAGAGGTGGGGTGGCTACCTTAGCCTTGGTGGCTGCAGAGGCCAGAGCCGCAGCTGCTGCTGTGGAGATGTTCCCCTCTCCGACATCATGCACCAGCTTCTTCTGGCTCTCCTCTTCCTCCGCCTCCTTGGGACCTTCAGAGGTGTCCATGGCGTCGTCCTTATCTTTATCTAAAGTGCCAAAAAACACAGTAAGAGTTCAACCTTCAAATTCTTCTCAGCAGAACAACAGCCCACAAACGTAAAGTTGATTAGAAGGTTTTCAGATCGAAGCCCTTCTAGGAGCTGCTACCTGAAGCCTTTCCTTCCTCTGCTCTCTCGCTCTCCCCCTCCTCTCCTCCTTCACTTTCTTCTTCTCTGTCAGCTGGTGGATCCGGTGCCTCGCTCTTCATCCGTTCTCCCTCTGCCGATTCACCCGGTTTCTCTGCCTCAGCCTGGTGCAAAGCAGCCATCAGTTAAGGTGGGTTGGGATGTGGGGGGGATGGGCTTTGGGCAAACCGAAGCAGGGCTCACACCTTGTCAGCTGGCTGAGATTCAGAGTCAGTTTCCATCTTCTCAGGGTCTGCTGACTCTTAAAAGAGGGGGAAGAAATGGTAGGATTAATTTCTGATGAGGCATTTCCAAGGATCAGTAAAAGGGGCTGCATATTATCTAGGAGTCCTCCGGTGAATCTTAGACTTCGGCACCAGATGCTGGGAATTTAACCATAATGCCAGGGGTCCTGTGCCCTAGATTTAGCAGAGCTTTTAGGGACCACCTCTGACAGCAGTGTCTTACTGGAAGGCCAGAGACACGTTTGATGAAAACTTACAGCCAACAGCTGCTTCAGCTGATAGCACACAGATACCAAAAACCACTATTAGAACCAACTCCATGGTGCACCTATAAAAGCAGCCCCAGCACGCCCATCTGACGGGCATGCAAACAAACCAGCATTACAATTTGTTCCACATGGAGCTCCGGCAAGCAGAAAGGGGGCAATCAAGGACAACACTCCTGTCTGGAGTCAAACTGCAGAGCAGAAGCCGTTTAACCAACACAAAGCTGCCATGAGGGATAATCGTTCAAATTTAAACCAGCTGAATGACTGGTCAGCGAAGGGTCAGTCAAACAGCAGTTGGGGTTACCGGTCTTTTCGGGCTCGTCGGGTGCAGTGCCAGCGATGCCGCTGCTGTCCAGGCCGAAGGCGGGGTCCAGCTTGCCCGAGCTGCGCGCTGCCTCCCGCACTTTCTTCACATGCGCCTCCACCAGCTCTGTGGGCACCTCCTCCCGCACACGGGAGAACTCCTCTGGGGGGCAGCCACACGGCACAGGGATGAGACCACTCACACTAAGAGCGTCCAGAGAAGAGCTCAGGTCACACTTCAATTCTCACCTAGGGCAGCCTTGGCCGCCGCAGCTGCCACGCGAGGGTCCACCACAGACGCCAGGAAGGCCACGGTGCTCATGACGGGGTTCCCCGACTGGCTGAAGGGCACGGGCTGGTAGGCCAGGGGCCCCAGCGAGGCGTCCGAGTTCTCCAGGTACGGGTCCTCTATGGGCAGCCGCAGGAAGTGCAGGATGCACTCGTCCTGCGTGCGGCTCCCCACGTGCTCCGACACCTTGTTCCAGTCGTCCTTGTACATCTCCAGGCCCTGTGGGACAAGGAGTATTACACCAGCAGGGGATATTCCTATTTCTATACATTTACCTATAATGCTCAACATAAAAACAGACAAGGAAAATAATGTTCCACAGAATTACACCTGAAGACCAAACTACGATGGGAACAGCATCCAATTGAGGCTGCCTTAAGACAACAATTAGAATGAAGCACCACCCCACAGCAGGATCTAATGAGTGCAGCCCAATGACTGTTCTCACCTCCAGCAGCAGGAGGGTTTCCTGTTCAGTCCACTCCCTGCCCGCACTGGCTCCTTTACTCTGAGGAGCGGGCAGAAGATGCCAAAGTTGGGGGAGAAAGAAAAAAAAAGTTTAAGATTCACCAGCAACTGAAAAAACATAACATCCCAAATAAACCTGTAGTTATACTAGAAAAACACCAACTGCAGTCTTGACCTAGTAAAACAGTCAGACCAACAACAGCCTAACAGGCGTGACAGACCATGGCCAGAGCTACCTTGGGGTTCTTCTTTGCGTAGACATCTGTGCGGAGCCCAAAGTTCTGCAGGTCAATGGGCCTGTCCTTGCCCTTCTCAGGAAAGCTGAGCATCTGCTGAGAAGCTGGTACCTGGAAGGTGGGGGCAGGGCAGCGTTACAAACTGGGAGCAGCGAGGCATCAAAGGGGGCCAGACCACTGCTGGAATGGGGGCTGAGCCGCACCTGAGGGGGGCGGTGATGTAGTGGCATCAGGCCTGAGGGAGTATCTGCTAGCACGTTGAAGTGCGGGGTGGGCGGGGGCCCCATCGGCAGAGGCCGGCTGTCTGCATCCACTTGGTAGTTAATCAGCCCCCACTGCTCCAGAAAGGCATGTACCCTGCAAGGGGACACAGGATAAACCATCGGAATTACCATACTAGGATAAGAATGGTTAGACCAAGCCTGAACACAGAACTCACTCCCGCACACTACTACCCCTAAACGCAGGGCAGACCACCCAAAACATGGGGCGATATCCAGTCCGCACCCCCACTGACCTCATGATGGCACAGACATCCCCTGTGAGGTTCCTGCGACAGGAGGTAGAGGTGAGGTACTCCTGGGGGTTTAGGCGGTAGGTGTCGATCATGAAATTCCTATAGGCCAAGTATCTGCAGCGGGTCATACAAATGGGGCACTTACTTTAACACCAACGTCTAAATGTGAGAAGCCATTTATCTATGCACATAACCAGCCAGGTGTTCAATGCCCCCCCCCCAGCACTCACATCTCTGGAGACTTGGATTTGTTTTTGCCATTGAAGAACTCTGGAAGGGCCCTCCTCTCGATTTCATGGATGCTGCAGGAGAGAAGAGGTTACACAAACAGCTAACAATGCCAGTCTGGTCCAAGTTTCCAAACAGTAGTTCTAACAAGCAAACATAAGGCTTACCAGTTGTAGTCAAACCAGGCAGCATAGCTGGGGATGATAATATGGTGAGTCTGCTCTGTCACATTGTCTTCCCCAGAGTCCAGCAGACGATTCACCTCCATCTTGCCCTGCTCTTCATCATCCTGAAGGGGGCAGCAAAGAGACCATGTACAACTTTACGCATTGACAAAAACATGTAGAGGCTACACACTGTGTGGATCAATATTGGGATAATATTCACAAACTCCATACTGATTCCACTGGAAATAAAGAACCCTGCTGTAACACATACTGTAAAACAGCAATAATGAACAAAGCAGAAAGGCACTATGGCCACTCTGATCTCACCTTGCCCCCAGAAAGCATGGAATCGTCTTCCTGGTCGTCTGCAAACGAGAGGGAAAGTGGAGCAGTTAGTCACTGAGGCCCAGATTGAGAGTCGGTCACGTATCCGTGTTGGGAAAGCACTCACCGAGGTCTGTCACTGTGCCACCCTTCACCGGAGTGTTCTCGCTGTCCCTCTTGGGGTTCACTGCAGGCACCCAGCCAGTGATTGAGGTTATTAAAAAAAGAAAAATGGGATAAAAACAAGATGTATAAAGATCAGGAGGAGGATAAAAAAAAAAGGTGGGGTGGGCAATCTTACCCAGAATGGGTCGTTGGGTATGCAGGTTTCGCTGTGATTGCCTAATTAGATTACCAATTAGAGGACTGATTAGCTGCAGAGTCCTCACACCTGGGTTTGAACAGCTGACAAAGGTTAGCCCAAAAACCTGTATACACACTGGCCCTTTGTGGATTAGATTAGCGAGCAAACAAGCTTGCGCAAATGCACCAAGTATTTTTCGTTCTAGGAAACAAAAATCATGTTGTCCACCACTCAGCATGAAGAAGTCACCTCAGGCTAGCATTTGGGCGACATGTCCATTTTAAAGGCGACAAACACTGAACTGCTCAGCTAAGCTAGGGTGACCATGTAATCCATATCATCCCGGACCTCAATGTTAATGCAAAATGCTTGGATGAGTCTTTCAGTAAAGGAAATGAACCAGTCAAAGCACAAGAAAAACTGAACTATTTAACCAAACACAGGATCCTGTCAGTTTAAAGTAGTTTGTAAAACCTGAAGTAGCTCAAAGCGACTGGGATGACAGGGATTATCTGGTCACCCTAGCTAAGTACACCAGCCTGCGGGGAGGAAGGCTCACCGTTTTTGGGAAGGGTGACCTCCTCCATGTTGGGGACTGGAGTGGGCTCCTCCAGGTCCTTTGTGAGGTCCTCCTCTGGCTCCTCCTCTTCACGCTGGCCGCGGCGTTTCCAGTATGGCCCCGAATTTCTGTGAGGTGGCGGAGTGCACAGCGACGATCCACAGGGAAACCAAGCCACCAAGGACAGCACAAGCCACATATAACTCAGGCCAAACATCTTCAGTAAACCAACAGCTATGAAAAACATGGAAATGAGTTTTGGGGGAAGTAAAGGTGTGACAAAGGGTTTGTAAATGCAGGTGTGTTTTTTTAGCGTCAATCATAACGCAAAGCAAACTCAAGTGGGCGGTATATTAATTCTGCACTTACACACCTGAGGGGGTTCACCTGGGTTTCGTCGTTTAATGCTTTTTCAGTGTATTGAAGTGCACTATGTAAAAAAAAGTGAAAACCCTTCCTGCAGCACAGCTGTGACGGACTGCAAGGAGGCAGGCACAGCTCTTACCCCTTTTTGCCCCCCTTCTTGCGGGACTCGGCCGGGGGGGATGGGGAACGCCTTCTTTTCTTGGCAGCGGCGGCTTTGCGCTCCTTGCGATCAGGTGTACGGGAAGACTGATCAGACATGGGCGTGGAGGATGAGAGACAGAGCCAGAGAATGAGAGATGGGCGGTGTCACACGGGGCAGGGGCAAAGGACGTGAGGGACTGGGGTGAATGTGAGGAAGAGCACGAGGAAGAAGAGTGTGGCGGGATGGGTGACAGACTGAGGATAGAAATCACACCACAGTGAAGCGTGAAGCCTGCGGCTGTAAGCAACTGCACATTACACACAAACCCACTGCACATTACACACAAACCCACTGCACATTACACACAAACCCACTGCACATTACACACAAACCACACACAGTCACAAAAGCATGCCCCCCCAAAAACGCACATTCCAAGAGCACTAAGCACCACGAAAACCGAGTCGCCACAGCCCCAGTATTCCATGGCACACCCCCAGGGGGAGCCCTACCTCTTCCTCCCGCGGAAAGATGCGCTGGCGGTAACTCACAGGCTTCCGGCTCTCGTCCACCTCATAGTCCTCTTCATTCATCCACTCGTTAAAAGCATCCGTGTCCAGAATCCACTTGGCGTGGACCTGGGTGACGGGAGGGTGGGGGTCAGAGTAGAGATAAGAATTAAAGAGGCAATACTCCCACTCAATGGGAAGGACTGCCGAGTGAGCCAGCAGCCGAAACGGCACCCAGCACGGAAGAGTCACAAGTTCAGATCCCATGAAGGGAACGTGGTTAAGCTGCACAAACTCTGATCAGAGGGATCGTGCAAGATTATACAGAAGTTCACAGGTTCGATTTAATGACTTTTTTAATGTTACACACAAACCCAAAGTATGTTTGTCAATTTAAAGGGACTGCTGGAGACCTGCATTTATAAAAAAGCAAAAAGACCCAGTAGATATTTTAAAGGTCAATTTGGCATTTTCCTCACTTTTTTCCTCCCACAAATCTGATTACATAAGAGAAAAGATGAGTTAAAACACCAACCTAAATACCTTTGGCCCATCAATCATGTGACTCAGTAAGTCAAGGCCCAGTTTACACTTGGTTTTAAAATGCATCTTGGGCATTCGTATGGCAAGTAGACGGCACTAAATACAAGAGGAAATGACCACCGAGACTAACTGAGGTGCAGTCGCTGGAACCACTTGCCGAGGTGGTCTGGGAAGCATTTCACTCCATAGCTTTTGTAGTGCAAATGCAAATTAATCTTGGATGCCAAGTGACACCCGACCAAATATAAAGAGGGCCTCTGAGCCTGATTTTGCCATTCCTCTGACTGAGGGCTGAGCACTCACCTTCCAAGGCTTGTCTGAGCTGGGTGGATCCTCTACATCACCCTCCACATCACTGGCTGACACCCAGGTGTCATAGCTGGAGGGCAGAGAGACATGAGACATGTTTCTGTCCTTGCGAACCCACCCAAGACAGCAACAGCAGGGAGAAAAGGCCACCAGCAATGGCAGAGAGATTCTGTAGAAAGGGCATTGCCCAGCTCACCTGTCGGGGTACATGCCCCAGTGCACCAGCACTTGCTTGTCTTTTCGCATAACGGGACGCAGCCACTCCTCTGGGTGGGGGGGTACAGATTCCATTATTTACACTCATCACCTACCTAGCCAGTCACTTTTCACAACTAATCAATAAACCATTTGCCATCCTGAATATAAGCGAGATGATACCCTGAGGGTTATCAGTGCAGCACTCTGAACGTTCATTACATGGATCTAGAGGATAATGCAGTAAGCAATGCTGAACAATGCAGATGTAACCACCACACCCCACGGACCCCCATGTCCACAGGGTGGACCATACTGACCTTCATCCTGCTGAGGAGGGGATGAGTAGATGTGGTGGGTAGCCTTGGACTTATCTTCATTGATGGAGCCCTGAGAAAAAGAGGGGGTTACTGTGAAACACGGCCTACACGTACAGGTTTCCATAATTAAAATCAGCAGGTGAACCCGATCACCACCCCCCACCCCAATCTCTTCAACCCATTGGATGAGGGCAGGTACCGCCCACCTGGTGTCTCTTAACAATGTCCTTTAGTTTGGCAGCCAGCTTCTGCTCCATGTCAGGTACCAGGAACACAATGGGCCGAGTCAAGCAATTATTCTGGAAGAGGACATAAGTCTGTTCCTTAGGCACTAGCAATAAAGAAACAGTAAACTGGAAAACATATTACAGCTTTTTTCAAATTACTTCAGTGATTAATGCCTTAAAAAAGCTGTGCTATTAAAAGCAAGAAAGACAAGGTGACACCTGCACAAGTGTCTTTTCCACATTCATAAACATCTCTACGTTTCGGTCCATCCTAGATGGGTTCTGCAGGTCAAAGCGTCGCCTGGATAGGGAAGCAGACAAAAGCAGTGCATATTTTAAGACATCAATACTTGGATTTTGGCTGTAGGGGTACAAGGCAGCACCCGCCAACATAAAAAAAAATACCCACCATCCCTGCTCGCTCTTGAATTTGTAAACAGACCCCAAAATGTGGCACAGGGCACCCCCTGGCTTAAAGTCAAGGAAGCTCTTTGCCTGAAAATAAGAAAAACACATGAGAACTGCATAAGAGAGTGAAAGCACAGAGAGCCAATATGTCTGTGAAAATGGGCTACAAGCACTCACAGGCAGCTTGGTGAGGGCAGGGTTGTTGACCCTCCGGCCAAAGGCATCTTCTTGGAACTGTAGCAGCTGCACAACCAGGCCAGCCAGTGACTTGCTGGATGGAGAGTCTGTCTGTACGTACTGTGAACCAGGGAACCGCAGTGAGCGCAGACACATTTCATTTGAAAGAACTTAAATGCAAATGAACGAACATGTGAAAGGTGGAGAAGATAAGGAACATGTCAGGATTGGGGTCAACAAAAACGCAACTAAATTCACACAAGCATTGAGGCCGTGTGCGAAAGTCTCCTTTTTGAGTCAAACGCACAGTAAGCCTCATCAGCAGACAGGTTCACACATGCAGCGAATTAAGTTTAGAGCATAAATGTGTTTCTTTTGAACTTAGTTACCGAGAAAGACAGAGTCGCTCAAAAGACAGATCGATCTACTCCTACGGAGACTGGCATGAACCCCAGACCTAATCAGTTCGCCCAGTACAGTAATCACAGACAAACTCACTACCAGGTAACAATCCCCGTGGTACACAGTGCTGCCATGACCGGCTAGCGGACGGCCGAACTCGGCTGACATTGTACTAAAAGGCGTGTTTTCCGGAGCGCTTCTGACTACATATCGGACAGCCCGCCATCCGACCATCACCCCATTCAGTGCTGCATGCCCGCTGGGGGATAAGCAGGCAACCGGCAGCCGACTCCCGCTCCGCACCAGGCTAACCGGCTAGCCGGCAGCCGACTCCCGCTCCGCACCAGGCTAACCGGCTAGCCGGCAGCCGACTCCCGCTCCAGCGCCTCTCCGCACCAGGCTAACCGGCTAGCCGGCAGCCGACTCCCGCTCCACCGGCGCCTCTCCGCACCAGGCTAACCGGCTAGCAGCCCAAAGGCTAACTAGCGCGTCTGGGCGACGGAGCGGAGGGGCCTTCGGAATCTCGCCAAGCGACGTCCCCTGCGAATCTCACCATGAATAACTACATTCTCCGGGCAGAAAGGACAGAGCGGTGCCGGAAAGCCGGCCGAGCCGAACCGGGCCGAGCCGAGCCGAGCTCGCTAACCTTCTTATAGTGTTTCCCTATCCACAGGCGAACCGACTCCAGCTGGGACACCGTCTCTCCGCTTTCCCAGAACTTCGCGGAGGGACCGCCATCTTTCTTCCTGCCCACGGAGAGATTGCTACCGCTGCCGCCACCCCCCTGGCCGACCGCTGGTCCTCCGGAACCCGCTGTTCCCGCTGCAGTCGCCGACGTCGCCATTGTTAGCTCGTTGTCCGTTATTATTCTTCCCCCAAGCACGGCGATCACCCCCCAGGCCAACTGAGGCACTGCGCAGGCGCAGCTTCCAAAATAACGCACGGCGAGTTCTCGCGATGATACGGGGCGATAGTGCGGAATCTGGTTGAACTACGTTGTAATATTTACCTCAAGACGGCGCTGATTATCTTTTGGAATCTGTAACACTGGAATAATTACTTATTTTTAGAACACATTTTAGAACAATTTTCACTGACATATAAATTATTTGTAGTGTTTAATAGTGTATTAGTGTATAAAATAATTCCATATAAAAAACTGAAAATGGGAAGGTCATTTTCCCATAAAAATCTACATAGCTTCAGACATTTACATTTACAGCAATTGGCAGACGCCCTTAGCCAGAGCGACTTACATAAGTGCTTTAAGACTCTACAATGAACTTTTCCCGA
>JAODKN010016361.1:0-11525 GCA_026774425.1 Petrocephalus zakoni | reverse complement strand
GTGATTTGGTTTAACCGCTTAGCCAAATCACTGAGTGCCTAACTCATAGTGTCTCTCAGAGTGCTCTGCTTACGTTGTCATTTAAAATGGTGATTGGTATTATATAATAACCCAAGTTGATCGTTTTGAAGCCAGTTTTTACACTTGGTCAGAGTTTGTTTAGGCATTATAGTAGCTTGTGTTAATGCAGCCCCGCAGTGCACCACAAGTCAGATCCGAAAGTACAGTATTCAAAGGCTGTGCATCAATGCATCGAGAGCATCTTTCATAGTTGTAGTGGAAATGAACGACAGGAGTAAGCGTAGTATCTTGTTTCTGGAGGTAACACTCGACTTTAGGTAATCCTGCACATATTGTTGGTCAAAATGCATGATTTTGGATTCTGTGTAATATCAGTTGAATCAAATGTACGGCCGGAACGCAAATGAGATTAGTATTTCGGTGGATACTAGTCGGTTACCACGAACTCGGGGACGCGGAAAAAGCAGAGAGAAATTTTTCAGGTTTTTCATTGGAAGAATGGTGTGGGAGCTATGACACTAAGAGAATCAGACAAATTTACTAGAGTGAGTGACACACACCAAATACGATTTCGTTTGTTTCATTTTACGATAGAAAATTGACCAGGACCAGGATTGTCAGTGATGTTTGCTCATTCCAGTAACAAGCAAAAAGTTAATTTGTAGCATACGCTCGAAGATTCAAAGGTTCTTATGAGATGTTCTGGACCTTTTACCCCGCACAAAGCAGTTACAAAGCCTTTGTAACTAATAGCACCTAAAGCTCTTGTTGTTCTACATAAAGTAGGAATCCAGCAGAGATACAAAGGATGAGCTTGGCAAGAAGAACTTGGTGCTACTAGCAAAAAGATACCTCAAATATACTTGGCTCTCTAGGCTGGAATCATAGAACAATAGCTACATAGGTGGTATAATCACTTTCAGTATCAACCTAAATAACCGAGTGGGGTACTTGAATTGTCTGCTGACGGAGGATGGGGATAGAATATACTGCTTGTTTGATTTCTTCAGGTATGGTATTAGCTACATACGATTCTTACAGAAATGGGCAGGTGGATAGCGTTGGCCAACAGTAGCAAGTGTAGGTCTGCGTGTTATTCAAGAAGGAATAATGCCTGATTTAACTGAGAAAGTGAGTTGAAGGCACGCCCTTGGGCATCAGCAGCAAGCAGGACGTCACCAAAACCATTTGCGTTGTGCGGTTTCAGGTGGAGCTGCAGCGTAAAGAATACGCTTGAAACTTTGAAGAGTATAAGTGGTGTAGGATTTACCGTGCCCATTATACTTACAATAAGATTTACTAACGAGTTATTTTGATCGTTGATCTGATGTATCCTGATCACTCAATGCAATAACAATTAGAAACAATCAGTGTGGTTACTGTAAGTACAAATATGTTCTAGAAACCGGGGTAAAGCCTCATTGATTTACCCCGATATCGGTTATAACTTCCGGCTGACTTGTTTGTGGGCGGTTATGTAATATCCCGATTATGGCACAATCAACAGAAGCATATCATGAATATATGGCCTGGATTATCGCAAAGCAACGTGATTGGAGTACAGTTATTATTATAGTTATTTGTATTCATTATTTTGATTATTTAGTTGCAGGAAGTTAGCTAAAGTCGGCTCCATCACAGACGATTACGTTATTATCCAGCCTGCGGTGTATATTTTCGAGTGCGTCAGTCTAGAATCACTTAAAATGTGCCGAATACCTACTTAGATTGGCTGTGTCATGAATAATAACGACTATGTTGAGCTTCTTGTAATTAAATTGGATGGCATAAGTAATGAAATGCTAGAAGAGTGCCACGGATCAGTATATCCTGTGGTCTTTACCCTCATACCGGATTATAAATGCAGGTGCGTTGCTATAAGCTAGTCAGATCAAAACGGAAAAACTGTGGTTATGTAACAAAATTGCTTATCCTGAAAAATACGGCGTTACTTGATGGGGTAAATATTTAGGCAAAGCGTGCTAATGTTAGACATGCAGAGGCAGTGAAGAGTGAACTATCGCGCTAAAAAGCATTGGTAAATCGTATCAGTAGGCAGAGCCGTCATCACCCATATCCGTGGTAATTGAACAAGCGTACTTATTTTCATTTTCTTTGAGCTACTAAACGATCCAATAAACTATTTTAGGGTATTTATATCATCCGGTTATTCGTATTTTAAATTATTTGTTATATTGAGGGCAGCACTGAAAATATAAGTTCGGAAAACTACCTCGTACAGTTCATATCTTCTTGATTCTCATGTTCTTTTCCTTACATCGTTATGCGACGTTGCGTGTAGCGGTTTGGTGTTTATAATCAAACACACCCAGAATTTTGGTGATGTTTTTTCACAACATATATTTACATTTGATACCACCAGCAACCCAAAACCTGCTTTGTTATAGATAAACTCCGCATGCCCTGACGGGCTATTGTTATAATGTTGTATGGAGCAGGAATAGTGATTAAAACTATGGAAAATCCTCATTGTGGTTAACATAGCGACATTATGAAATTGGAAATAAATATAAATTTGAGTAAAGTCAAAAGGGTAGGAAGAGGAACATTGAGAGAGAATGGGTGTTGTTCACATGTGTTCGATTACATAAGAAGTTGAATCAAATCTGGTAATGACCGTCTTTCAGACTGGATGTAGTCGTGCCAGAATATTGAATAATTATCAAGCATATACAGGGTGTGAAGATACACCGTGTATTTCGAATTCAGTTCGGGGGGTACGTAGTATCAAAGCCACACTGAAAATACAAATTTGTACATTTTTCCGCAGTTCTGTCCAATTGCTTCTGGGTTTCTACGTTGTCCTGCGCCTTGGTTACGACCGCAGAGCTGTTACTTCATACGGTAACACTTGTTCCGCAAAGGCGAAAGTACGATGTGTATTCCTACTTCGGCGATGACCCAGATTGAGCACACGACCTCCCATATCAACAAGAGTCGATGTCACTGATGTACAGAAATGAGAACATAAGTCCAAGGACTGAAAGTTGAAGGATTCTTAACATAAGCAGGCATGGAATGAAATTATCTCCGTTTGAACAAACACAGTACATGCACATTTGAAAATGCTCCTCATACAGAGAGAAACGAAACAACGTCATTGGTCTAGGTATGCAATGTTAGTGGCAGCTAGTGGTGCTGTACACCGAGAGATCGAAGTAATTGTGTTGATTTCCAACCGCTCCTCCGCAGCTAACCGTCTGTCGTCAGTTTAAGAAAGCATGTAAGCTAATCATGAGTGCCTACGTCAAACCCCATTCTGTTGGTTCTGTTTGCATATACACTCAGGGCTGCATTTCCGAGACTTTCCATGACTCGAAAAATCATAAATATGGAGACAGTTGGCTTGTAAATACGAGGATGCTTCGATTGCCAGTTTGGCAGATGATCATTATCCCACAGCGTTTTCACTATCAGTGAAGTTTACCGGTCTTAAAAGATTGTTCGAACAGCGAGTGTGACGAGGGCACCCGCAGAGTTTGACAGCCCAGATTCAAGGATATGGTCAGAATCAGCGGAATTACAGTAACAGAGGAATACGGTTTCTCTACCAAAGTTTAACACGAGATAGTGTTTGAATGCTAACAGACTAACACCGAACAAGATTTTCTTCTGCTGCTTTATGTTTCGAATCATTAACCTAAGGTTGAAATGATGACAATCGTATGGAGAAAATAGACTTTGATTATGAACATTCGTAAATAATCTTTCTCTATGGTTACTACTGAAATCCCATTTGCAATCCGATTCCTATCTTGACTTTACTTGGGTTTTTATGCAATGGTCCTTCTGGCCATGAACGTTCGTATATATACACAGATGTCATTCCGGACACTTGCCATCTACTTTCGATTCCGGTCACGTAACATCTTCGCGCGATCAACTTCGAAGTACTGCGTATCGGCTACTCCGGTAACCACAATACGTTTCGTAAATACACATCTGTCAACCCACGTTAGTTCGCTGTGACTTTGCTCCACAAACTTCGGGGAAGCATGAGGGTACGGGATTTGTCATGAGACATTATCACGGCGGATCGACGCGAACGTCTCTACTGGGAAGCCTTAATTCTTTTTACCAGCTTTTCAGTTCACCTCACTTTGCGTTTTCATGTTATCGCTGGATGCACGAAGAATATACTTTTAGTTGGTAAACTTTGTCATAATACATGACTAAGGGCAATTTCAGGCATTCCAAAATCGTTTGTGGCTATTGTATCTACAGCGTTTGTCCCGCATAACTTTGCAGCTTCGTTTGCAACCCAGAAGTAGCACTTCGAAGCACGAAAGTTTGTCAACCAACGTCAGCAGTTCGCCCACGCTTTTGACGCAACACCGAGGGATCGAACCACTTTTGTAAAATGATATAGTCCTTGAGCCTCTAGAGGTGAACTCCTACAGTGCCCTGAAATGAGGGACTTTTCACTATTCTATTCACTCACAGGAGGAATAATTGTTTATTTTCTCATACCCTATCCTTTTTCAGACGCAAAACTTAGCCACCAACTCATTGTCTTCAGTCTCTTCCCAGACCAATGCACAAAAATACAATTATGGTTCAGAAGCTGTGGTTAGAGGCAATGACATCTCATATTAAAACCATTCCGAATGCGCTACCTTAGGACACATCCATTGGTCAATTTACTCTCGCCGCTGATGAAACATTTGAAAGTGTCAGTAATTCCGAATACCCGCTAATTTTCACATCTCAACGTTAAGTGGATGTTGACCGCCTAATCAAGATTCACCCGGAGCCTAAACCAACACCTATATTCTAGAAACAGGGTTGACAAACCATTTGACAAGGTAAATCACTCACGTCAGTGGCACCGACGTGCTGCACTAAGTCACGTCCACCCTCCATCAGCTTCACATACACCTCTTCACCCCCGGCTCCAAATGATAAATGGTACTGATTCCAGCGTGCTTTTAATTCCGGCTCTCATAATTGCCGACCACCATGCACATTTCAATCTGAAAACGATATCTACGGCTTGTAAAATCATCCTTACTCACTGGCCCACTGACCACGATACGTCTATAGTTTGACTTCCAAAACAAACACTGTAACGTCATGTTTCTTGGTGTTACAGAGGCTCAGGTGTTTTCGTTAATATAAATAGCAGAAAGCCTCAAATGATACGGCTTCCGCTATGTGCCCTTTTTGACACATATATGCCTACCTACATTACGCTAATCTGGTGTCCCATCTGGGATCAGAACGACGTTATTTGTATACGTTCACTTATAAGGATATATCTAGATCGTTAATCGGTATCGATAGGTAAGTTGCAGCAGATTAGGACCGCATAGAGCTTTACAATTTTGGGTATCGAAGACCGAACAGTTGTGAACCGAATCGCTAAATTGACATCTGACGCTGGTAATCGCTTTCAGTCAATGATTTATGGATATCCCAATCTGACTGAACCGACGGAAGAGATTGACTTACTTACTGAGCGAGTTACCGACCACAGCGTCACTAAAGGACCATCAGTTACGGCATGCCTCAGGTGACTGATTTCGGATAAACTGGCTTTCTCCAAAAGTGCGTTTGGTATATCGCTTTCTAAAGGCATGGTCCGTCTATCTCACAGTGCATGCACCTATTTATTCAGCATTGTTCTCAAGAAGACAGCATCAGCTGGCGTTCACATGGTGACCATCGGACACTGAACAAAGGAACTCGCTTCAATTGTTATTACGTCAACACATTACAATTGCAAAGTGCGGCTATCTTCTCCATGATCGATATTGGGCGAGTAAGTTTCCAAATCTTAGTCATTTCAAAGTTTGATGAGACGATGTCTGTCCCGTCACCTTCAGGTTTGCACGCGCTCCTACGTATGCTGTTTGGGTTAAGCACTGATCCTCAAACATTCCAAAGGTCCCCCAATGGCGTCATACGATACCTTGATTTTGTTCACTTTCACGTTGACGGTTTGATTATCTCGTCATCTAAGGAGGACAAATATTATTAGCATCTGACGCTATTATCTCAACGTCCGTCGGACAAGCTAATAATATTCAAACCTAAAAGTGTGTTATCAACAAAACGGAATTTGTTTTCCATAGCCACAGGAGTTACAAAAGGGGCATCCAAGAGGCATACTAGTGAGAATAAGGTGTGTGAACATTGGGTTCAGCTCGTTGTCCTCTCCCGTCATCACCACAGGCGGCGGACTCTAAGGAGCTCCGTCAATACGCACCCAATCTCCAGCGGCAACCGTCCGCCTCATCCATAAACCATAAATTTCGTATCGACGAAATCATTTCGACCAGCTCTTCCAATAAAATACTGCTGACGTCACGACGCTAACCCTACCCCGTCATCATTTGCAAACGTCTGGGAGACCGGGCGGCATATTCAGTTTCTTTCAGTGCGGCCATCCACTTCGTGGTTAAAGTCCGTGCTAAGTATCTTTGGATTTCACGCGGCTAGAGCTGGCCCAATAGATTATCACCGAAGTAATCGATAACGCCCCCCGGAATCCAGAGTAGGAAACGTCTGGAAACCCCGGCGTCATATTCAAATCCTATGACCGTGGCAGTCGACTTCTTTGCAAAATTTCGCAATTAGTATTGTTGCGTTTCTCGTGGCTAGCACTATTTTATTAAGCTACCATCGGCGTAAACAAACACAGTCTCATACGTTCACGTCATCAAACTTTTGGGAGCTCCGGCGACAAATTCACTTCTTTTCTCTTTCACAACCAAGATAGAGTTAATGCAGAGCCTCCGCCACAAACACCTATAGGAGAACAACCAATTGAAGCTTGTCAGAATACCTAGTGCACCATATTACTGGTCAACTCAAGAGGATGCCGAGCTACTACGATTAGCTAATCAACTTTACCTCCTGCTAATAAATTCTAAAACCCTATACGAACTCATCAAAATCCACCTACCATCCAGAAGCTTAGAGAGCATCAAACGTCGTCTACGCACCCTATCTTGGAACAGAGCTCAGTGTAGCGATGCAATACCGCAGTCACCATCAGATACCACGCACTCAGTTGGACCTCAGTTACTCGCCCAATTTTCATCTCCAGGAACAAACACAGTCGACGATCACACTGATCCCCACCCTTCTGTATCCGCCCATCACCAAATCTATACGTCCAACTCCGTTGACGTCAGTGATTGTTGGAAGACAGATCCACTCGCTGCAGCTCTCGAGATTAGCAGAGATTTTGATAACGATCGCTTCAACATCCTCTCGGTTTTCCCAATAATTAAGGACCTTGCACAGGGAAGCTCTACTGAACAGGATGCACGTATACGATTAGATAACTATTGTGCCTATCAGTTCCCGCACACCTGGAAACGCACACTGATTAATCACTGGACTGAGGTTGGCCTACTCAACTGAAACGGCTTCGAAAAGCACAGTACGTACACACTCGGGGACTGTATGACACCCGGCCAAAAGCTGATGAAGCCACCATACTCAATAGTCGCTAGCCTACGGCATACCTCAACAACGATAGTAGAATTCCGGGAGTCGCAGATCACTGGATTGAGATCCTTTCTCGCCCACAAGTTGCAGATAACCGTCCACCTCGCTTCGTCACTGGAACGAATTATGACCTCATCCAACCCGTTACTCTTAATGAGCTCCAGCGATCGATTACTGACTTACAGAGTTCCGCCCCAGGACTCGATCCTGTCACTCCGACTATGCTAAAGTCCAGTGACCCAGGTTTACTGGCGGCCCTATTTGATCTGTTTCTAGCACTGGAGCACGTTACACCCCAGCTATCAGCAGCAAGGTTGAATTTGATACCGAAAATTGAATGACCCACATGACCTAACGAGTTCAGACCCATATCAATCGCATCGGCCATTTTGAGATGCTTCCACAGAATCCTCTCTGCTCGTCGGTCGAAGCACTTCCCGCTTGACCGTGAACAATTTGGATTCTTGCAGCGCGACGGGTGCTACCATATCACCACTGTTCTGCATTCGTTACTGCGTCACACACACGACGGTTGTAGGAACATAACAATCGCAGTGCTAGATATTTTCAAGGCGTCCCTCTAAGCCCCAACAACGAATGCAGATTCTCAAGCTAAACCAACTGCCACGCTTGACATACTTCTTATGCATGAGCGTAGTGCATCATAAGGCATTAGAGAAGCCTTACCTTGAAATTCGGTAACAATACGGAAGTAGTTATGATTCCTTAAGGATAATCTTTTGGCACCCTTTTGCGCCAATATAGATGACGATGGCTTGGGCATCCCACACTTGCCATAGTCATCAACAGGCGCAGACGAACAGAACGGTTGGTTACTTCTATGGATGCGTGTAATGGTTGAAGAGTCTGCAAACTTTCATCTGCTTCTATATTCAAATTGGGCACCTTCAAGTCAACCGTTGACGAAATTTGCACCGACGAACCGTCCTGAGTGAAATCCGGTTGGAAACAGAGATTACTTGCATCTGTTGACAGTGCTAGCCTGATGGCAACGCAACCCTCAAAACCATCTCAGAGTTGGAAGCAATCTCAGAAAATAGTTTTCCTTGGCAGTAGATTCGCGGGATACAACTGAGAGCGGGGGTGCTCGGTACTAAAGCAAGAAGTAGCAGAAGACGCTCCATACCCTCTGATGAACTAAAATGTCGCGACAGCTGCGGTAGTACGGAGACATTACTCCACATTCTGCAGTTTCGTATAATCACACACGATTCTCGCTGCAAGCGCCATAACGACGTCGCCAAATTACTGGCAAAGAAGCTGTCCTGAAAGAAGTCCACGGTTCTGATAGAACCTCATATACCACTCACCCGTTCATTCTGCAAACCCGACATAATTGTTGTGACTAATAAAACTGCGATGGTCATGGGCGTCGCGATCACCGATCCGTAGGCTTCAGAGCAAGCTTTTAGAATTAAACGGGACAAAAAATATGGGGATTTGCATCACACAGACAGTATCGGCTCCTACATCTGTATGCTGGGGCATGAAGTTCTGGAGGTGACACAAATGCCGGTAATTATAAACTACAGTGGAAAAATTCATCCTCCATCTCTACGCCATCTGTTGTCCGTCAGTCTGGAAAAGCGCGAAGTCGCGGATTTGTGCCTACGAACGATTGGCTGGAGCCTCCGCACATAAGATTGCTATATGAGAGACGCAAGGACAAGGCGTTGTCCGTAAACTGCTCATGATACCAAGAGTAAATATTAGTACAAATCTTTCCTTTCTCTGTATCACCTTTATTTTCATACCTATGGTTCTAACCAATCCATTTTATCTGTATCTTGAACAAACTAATAATATTTAAATGCCTTCTCCTTTAAGGGCATGTTATTTTGTTTATTATTATGTTGTTTGTTCAATAACAGGTGTTCAAGGATAAGGCTCGCCATTCTCAATAAGATAACTGAAGGCGTTATCTTATGCAGCTGAACGATTGCATGCTCTGACAGATCTCATTCGTGACAATTCACGTACTCACAGATGCCGCGCGAGAAACAGTTCGATAGATTATAATTGATATAGCTCAGATGGTGCTCTTACTGTATCTTGATTCATCATCCCCGCTTGGCTTAGGGGCTCGAAGCCCCATAATTTGCGTTCGAAGGGATCTCATAGCAAAAAATTATATGAAGCTTGAAACCCTTGAGTTCTCCAAACGCCTCACTCCTACGGTAGCAGGATACAATGCCTTCGATCCAGAACTGCATCCACCAGCTCCCGGAATGCTGCCAAAGCTTGAGATTTCATCTGTTTTATTAACCACTTGTATGTTGCATACCAAATTCGTGTCAGTAACCCCGAAAATCTCGATACGTGTAGTACCGTTCTCAGTTCACAACTGGCATAAGCCACATAAAATATGAGTCAACCTCTGATGCTGATGACTTAGCACTCATTCTTCTGAATGTGTTAGAATCTCCTTTCCTACATATCCTTCCCATTGCAGTAGCGTAGGCAGAGAGCGTATATACCATGAATGCAAGTTGCTGAACCACTCTCAATTTATGACAACTGTGGGTACCCGCTTATGCGACATTTCTACAAGTTTGCCTCAACCGGGTGTGCTCTCCACTTATAACCGCCAAATGTTTGATACAATGTATGGACTATCTCCCTAGCGAGCAGCGGCATTGCACCTTACTTCCGCATGATACACCTGACCGTCCATTAACGAAGATGTTAGTATATGGACGAAAATCGCCTACCGCGCCATCGATCTAAAGCTGACAGGCACGTTGCCCTACCTATTGGCAAGTTCGCTACGCCTGGTGTTCCCTTTAATCTTGTCCGCACCGATATCAGTGGCCCTCTACCACCATTTTGCAGGTGTACGTAAGCACGCACGTGCATCGACCAACTTATTAGCTGACCTAAAAGTTGCTCACATATCTACGGTCTCAGCTGAATCATTACCACGACATTTTGTAGAACGATGGATCGCCTTATATAGTTTTCTCTTCACCATCAATAGCAACATAAAACAATAAACTGAGTCTGAATTTCCCTCCTTACTTTTAAGATGTTGGGTCCGGAAGGTTAGTTCAATACTGCCTACAGGTCAACATCCAGCAGTGTAGTTGAACGCCTGCATTACTAACTCAGTGGAGCTCTGGGAGCCGCTGAGAATCTTACATCAAATGTAACCCTGCTCCCTGGAAGGCCGAGAGCACTTTGTTTAATGAAAAGTTTCTGACCGCAGCGACACAAGTACCAGAGCTTGTATTCATAATTCGCCAGTTTGTATTATCTCAATTCAACAAAGATAACTCAAACAAAACGGGCCAAGAAGGTTTGTGTTCCAATGAATTTTGCAGAATTGCAAACAAGCGGGGTCAAAATCATTCTCATAGGTCTAAGACCACATACAGCTGTGGGTACAGACGGATTTCGTATGACCATAGTACGTTCTCCGGCCGGAATTTCAGCTATCAAACTTGCACAGGTTTTTCACAGACCGTTCATGACAGCCATGTCGTAGTAGAACGGAAACAGGATAATATCCTAGCTTTGTAAATATGCGGACCCAAAGGCGCTATTAGCACCTACAATCTCGTCAGCCTCACCTGCTTCCCGCTAACTGTTTGCGAACGACTGTTTCGAGACGGAATTTTGAAACAGCTGGTGGTGAACGGTTAGTCAGATGATAATCAATATAACTTTCATAAATGCAAAACCTTTTCATTGAATTTGCTGCTTTTCCTCAACGACTATTCCGAACAGTCGAGATAACGGGAAAAATGCCATTCTGAGTCTAGGAACACTTTCAACTGCTGACTACCGACTTCTTCTGGACAGGCTGGCCTTCTATCTCCTAACCGGCTTGTTGATCCCATGGATCAGAGATATTCTGTGGAATCGATCTTTCAGAGCAATGGCCGTCAATGCAATTTTCACCAGCCATGGTAGTTATATCTATTTGGTCAATGGCAGAGCTGAAGAACGGCGCCTGCAAACTGAAGCTGGCCGTTGCATGATTAAGCAGGCTACGGAGATTAAGG
>JAODKN010016359.1:0-11559 GCA_026774425.1 Petrocephalus zakoni | reverse complement strand
CCAGGATGGCACATCAATGCGAGCTGTGGCAAGAAGGTTTGCTGTGTCTGTCAGCGTAGTGTCCAGAGCATGGAGGCACTTCCAGGAGACAGGCCAGTACATCAGGAGACGTGGAGGAGGCTGTAGGAGGGCAACAACCCAGCAGCAGTACCGCTACCTCCGCCTTTGTGCAAGGAGGAACAGGCCAGAGCCCTGCAAAATGACCTCCAGCGCGCCACAAATGTGCATGTGTCTGCTCAAATGATCAGAAACAGACTCCATGAGGGTGGTATGAGGGCCCGATGTCCACAGGTGGGGATTGTGCTTACAGCCCAACACCGTGCAGGACCTTTGGCATTTGCCAGAGAACACCAAGATTGGCAAATTCGCCACTGGTGCCCTGTGCTCTTCACAGGTGAAAGCAGATTCATACTGAGCACATGTGACAGACGTGACAGAGTCTGGAGACACCGTGGAGAACGCTCTGCTACCTGCAACATCCTCCAGCATGACCAGTTTGGTAGTGGGTCAGTAATGGTGTGGGGTGGCATTTTTTTTGGGGGCCGCACAGCCCTCCATGTGCTCGCCAGAGGTAGCCTGACTGCCATTAGGTACCGAGAGGAGATCCTCAGACCCCTTGTGAGACCATATGCTGGTGCGGTTGGCCCAGGGTTCCTCCTAATGCAAGACAATGCTAGACCTCATGTGCTGGAGTGTTAGCAGTTCCTGCAAGATGAGGGCATTGATGCAATGGACTGGCCCGCCCATTCTCCAGACCTGAATCCAATTGAGAACATCTGGGACATCATGTCTCGCTCCATCCACCAACGCCACATTGCACCACAGACTGTCCAGGAGTTGGCGGATGCTTGAGTCAAGGTCTGGGAGGAGATCCCTCAGGAGACCATCCGTCACCTCATTAGGAGCATGCCCAGGCATTGTAGGGAGGTCATACAGGCACGTGGAGGCCACACACACTACTGAGTCTCATTTTGACTTGTTTTAAGCACATTACGTCAAAGTTGGATTAGCCTGTAGTGTGTTTTTCCCACTTTAATTTTGAGTGTGACTCCAAATCCAGACCTCCATGCGTTGATAAATTTGATTTCCATTAATAATGGAAATCAAAAAACATTAAAACATTAAAAATGTTTTGCGATTTTCAGCTATGTAAAGAACAAAGTATTTAATAAGAATATTTCATTCATTCAGATCTAGGATGTCTTATTTTTGTGTTCCCTTTATTTTTTTGAGCAGTGTAGTTTAGGTATAAGCTATAACCATCCACTAATTACTTTTAATAATAAGTTTTATGTATATAGCGCCTTTCATAAACTCAAGGACACTTTACAAATAACACATTTAACAAGGCAAGCAAGTTACAAACAAGACGAATAATATTCATTGAATAGATGTGCTTTTAACAGGAGTTTAAAATGGATAACAGATTTTTCCTTACGGAAACTATGAGGAAGAGCATTCCAAAGTTTAGGAGCTGTTATACTAAATGCTCTGCCACCCATAGTTGATAACCTGTTTTTGGGTACAGTGAGTAGGTCTGCATCGGATGATCTTAATGTCTTAACTTCTCTAGTACACTTATCATGTTAGGCCTGGAGACTATCCCACAAAGAACATGGCAGGAGACGCCTTGGGCAGGATGCAGGAAATGGATGGAAAGGGAAAGGGAATAATGGAAGCGAGGAAAATGGATGAATTATTATAACTTTAAATAACCTTAGGGCTGTAATATTAAGGAGCACGTGTGACCTCAGCAGCCATAACTGCGCTTGTGAAAAAAAAACCTCCATGTCACCTCTCCTAATCAAATGTGAATCCTCTAATTACAACATATCTAGCAAAATGAGGTCGGTGTCATATGTACAGTCGTGGCCAAAAGTTTTGAGAATGACACAAATACTGGTTTTCACAAAGTATCCTGTTTCAGTGTTTTAGATCTTTTTGTCAGAAGTTTCTATGATGAAATGAAGTATAATTACAAGCATATCAAACGTTTCAAAGGCATTTATTGACAATTACATCAAGTTTATGCCAAGAGTCAATATTTGCAGTGTTAGCCCTTCGTTTTCAAGATGCCTGCAATTCGCCCTGTCCTTGACGATTTTCTGTCCTTGTCATTTTTCTTTGGAGACAAGTGGCTTCTTTGCTGCCCTTCTTGACACTCGTTCAAAATTTGGCCACAACTGTACCAACACTGCTCTGGTTTTGTCTGGATCCGGCCTCATGCCATTTGCAGAGATAATATAGCCATGAAACTTCACCTCTCTTTTCCCAAACTCACACTTGGACAATTTGAATGTCGATCCGCTCCAGGACAGCGTGCACTCTGTCGTCGTGCTGCTCCTGGGTGGTCCTCCAGATGAGAATAACAGGTGGAACAAATAAACACAGAACTAGAGATCACTACACAGAAACTAGAAAAGCCAACCAATACACTAGGATAAATAAAATGGAACAGAGTAACCAAAAACATGGAGGGTAAACTAGAATTGAAAAACTCAAAAGGGAAGAATGGAACACTAGGGAACAAAAACAAACTAAGAGTAGGCTGGCCTTTAGCCAACTTCGAACCCATGACACAGGGAATAATCAAGTAGCATGCTCAGCCCACTGAGCCATACAGCAGTCTAGGGAGGATGACCAGCAACATAAAGGACAGGGATGGACGGGCACCGACCCTGACACCACCGATTCCGAGTGTTCCTGTACTCTCTTATTGACCTTGGCCCGTTCATATATCACGTTCTTCTTTGGGACAAAGTACGTGTCGAACCCTCTCTTAACTGCATTGTACTGCTGGAGCTGCTCGCCGGTTAAATCAAGCCCCCGTAGCACGTCGTCAGCCTCATCACCCATGCAGTATACCAGTGTATTTACCTGGTTGGCTTCGGAGGAATTAGCCAGGTTACTTGCCAGTCTGAAGCGCTCGAATCTCCGGATCCACTTCTCACATTCCTGCGGTTTCGAAAAGTCAAACAGTTCTGGAGGTTTAATTGTGAAGGTCGCCGTCGGCTGTGCCGGTGTTCTGTCATTTCTTCCTACTTATCGAGATGTCCTACCAACGGCTACTGCGCATGCGCATGGCCATTTTTCTCTTTTCGAGGATACACGCCCATAAATTCTCCCTACCACCACATGTTTGTACATGTTCTTTGAAGATTAACAGCTGCGTGAGCGCATGGTAAGGGTTAGGGGTTATGGTTATGGTTAGGGTTATGGGTTAGGGGTTACTGTCATAATTAATAATCTAAACAGACTAAATACTGATGTAGTAAATTCTGATAGGTGCGTCTGATAACGCAGCAAAAACCGATAGATACCACTATAATTCTATGCTGCAGTAGGAAATTCTGACAGCGTAGGAAGATCTGACAGAACACCGGCTCGTCCGCCATGTCTGGTTGCGCGCCCACTCTTCTCTTTTCCCGTTATTTTTATAATTTCGCTTTTTCTGGTTCTACGGGCCGACACCACCGGTCCTCCAGCCTGACGCTCAAAGCAGCTCCGCTTCTGACATCATGTTGTGTTGTGGGTCCACACAATAAATGCTGCCTTTAGCTCCTTTGAATACCTTTACTGAGCACTTCAGAAACGCAGAAAAAACGCATCCCAAAAAACCCGCGCAACATATCCCGGTCGCGCCAATAACACACAACCCCGCGTGACATCATCGTGTCCAATAGCAAACAGGTTGCATTGCACCATACTATGGTGAGCCGCAACTCACATGTCAGACCATTTCTTTTTTATTCCGGTCACTGTGCGACTTTCCGAACTTACATTATTCAGTGCCCCCGCCACGCTGTGCCACTCCAGTTTTCTTCTTTTGCTGACGCCAGTACTTACAGTAAACCACCGAACTCTACTTCACATTCATTGAAAGTTCTCTTTTTTTTCCCCAGGTGCCTTGGCCATTGTTTTTAACAAAACACCAATCGAAGGAGATCTTTATATCGATATCGATTTGCATATTAAAATTTGTATAATTATGGGAGGAGTCTGGGCGTGGCAGTGGGCTCGTGCACTTGCGTAACATTTCGCGCTGATTGGGATGTAAGAGGGGAAAGTGCATAGAAGTTTGCCTACACACAGTTTTATGCATCTTTTTTGGAGTACACACATTTCTGGTTTTGTCCGTACTCCATGTTTCACTGTGAGGTCACTGACTATCTAGACAGTTTGATTTATTTAATTAATCAGACACTTACAGCATTATTAAAATGAAGAGGAGTTTTTTTAAGAATGCATGCAAAGTATCCCAAAGACAATATCACCAAGGCAGTGTTTGCCCTGTGTAGTCCAGATATCCTCCATGGTCCTTTTCAGACAATCCAGCAAGCACACTCAGGATTGAAGAAACACTCTCCTCCACACTCAGCTCACCCTAAAGAAAAAAATTGTACACAGAATAAATGGATAGGGTGTGAATCATGCAGGCATTAATAGTTATCACTGTCAACAGGGTCCACACATGAGCAATAGGACCTCAAAAGAGCATCTATGGGTGCTTTCACACCACAGGAACAGGGTCCAGATTTAGTTCCTCAGAGGCAATTCCAGAACCCTTTTTAGTTCCTGCTCTAGGATAGGTACATGCCTCAAAAGTGACCAGGAGTTACAAAAGTCTGTCGACACAGCCTAGGAAATCCTGTAAACATGGACCAGATTCCAGTATGAAAGCATCTTATCACTCACCCGTGGCCCACCCATGTCAGTGCGCACCCATCCTGGGTGAAGGGCCATGCAGAGAATTCCCTCTGACTCCAGATCCACAGCTAGACACCTCGTCACCATGTTCAAGGCTGTCTGTGACCAGGGTCAGACCAGACCAGAAGTGAGACTCCAAACCAGGTTCTCATTGGCATAAGGAAATTTCTATGGCTGTGCTCCAAAATAGTTCACTCCTTCTCTCACTACTCCTTACAGAGAGAAATGCAATTCGATTATTCAAACTTTGACCTTTGATACCAGATTTATTTGAAAAGTTGTCAACTGAGAGTGGAGTAGAAGGCGGGAGGAGCCAGCAGAGTAAGGCTCGACTCGGATCCACCATTTGCCTCACAACCATTTGCCTCTGTTCCCGGCTGCTCTCTCCCGAGTTTTGACAGCTCTACCTAATTCTCCTCATAGTCGAGGCTGTTTAACCAGTCTAGCTGGTTTCCCTGTGTGATGAATTGTTGGTATTTTGGTATACTAAGTGTCTCAGATCCCTGCTTTTCCCCAAGTGCTTGTTTCTCCCTCCGTGTGGTTTAACGAGTGTGTTCCTCCTGTTACCTTGCCCGGTGGGTGTGGGCCCTGGTACCCCTCTCACTGTGAGTGTGTGTACCGTTCCTCCCGTGTCTGCATGTTCCTCCTGTTTCTGCACATGTGCCTGCCTCAGCCTTCACCCCCAGGACTGACCCTCTGGCTTTGCCTTCTTTGATTTTGGTTCTGACTATGATTCCTGCTTCATATTCTGGCTGCCTGTTTGCTCTGTGTTTGGGTCCCCTGTCCCCGCGGTATTTCGCTGCAGAGAATATGAAAGTGTGAGCCTGTTGTTCAAGTTACTGCTTAATATTAATTTATTGTTTAATTATTAGTACTAATTATTTAAAGTCAAAATGTCATCTTCAGTCGCTGCAATGATCATTAGTATTAGTATTTTGTTACTCTCATTTTTAAAATTATGCCTACATTTGTATAAAAAGTTGCTTTCTTGCGCCATTATGTTTCTACTACAAGCGCTCTATAGACAATAGTGGTCACCTCTACATTGCATTATGGTATATATCACACTCGGAGTCAGCTTTACCACTGAGAATCCAAGCTGTAATATAAAATAGTGACTTTACTCCCTAGTGCACTATTTCTGTAACAGAGAGTGACTTCAAACATAGCCTATGACTTATTTTGGCTTGCTCATTAGTAAACACAAAGCTTCAGAATAGTAGGGCTGCAGCTATCGATTATTTTAGTGACTGAGTATGTCAATGTTTGAAACTATTCACTGTCTCCTTGACTCAGAAGTTTGCCGAAAATTTCTTCGCCATTTTTTTAGAATGGGTCCCTATGGGAGTGTTGCTGCAGTTACCCTATCTGTACAGCCTCGTCACTACACAATTCGTATAGCCTTGTCACTCCCCAATCTGTACAGCCTTGTCGATGCCCGATCTGTACAGCCTTGTTACTGCCCAATCTGTACAGCCTTGTTGCTACCCGATCTGTACAGCCTTGTCGCTACCCGATCTGTACAGTCTTGTCGCTACACGATCTGTACAGCCTTGTCACTAACCGAATCTGTACAGCCTTGTCACTGCCTGATCTGTACAGCCTTGTCGCTGCCTGATCTGTACAGCCTTGTCGCTGCCCGATTTGTACAGCCTTGTCGCTACCTAATCTGTACAGTCTTGTCGCTGCCCGATCTGTACAGCCTTGTCGCTACCTGATCTGTACAGTCTTGTCACTACCCGATCTGTACAGTCTTGTCGCTACCCGATCTGTACAGCCTTGTTACTACCCAATCTGTACAGCCTTGTTACTACCCGACCTGTCCAGTCTCGCCACTCTGTTTTTCCTACGGCTCTGCTACACATGCAGCATAAGTAATAATGTGTCACAGTAATAATCCTCCGTGTGAAACACAGTGATCACCACAGTACAGAGTCGTGTGGATTAAACGAAGCATCAAAGCAAGGAATTTGCATCAGGGATTTTTTGCAATTGAGATATTCAAGTTACTCAATGAATCATTGTAGTCCTAGTTCTAATTGAAATATTGAAATATTTTTGCCTTTTTTATTGGGTTATTGTGTTTCTGTTATTACCCAGATGTAATAAGATGTAAACTGTAGCCACTAAACACTATAGTGTACAGTTTATGGAGTTTTTTATATTTTAAAACTGGGTTTGTTTATAATCTTGGCACAGAGCGCATCAAAACACAAGTCACAATTCATTCAGGCTGAGCAGAGGGGTGAGGTGCTTAGGTCTGCTCATGAACTCACCTTGGAGGCCCTATAGCTGTAGTACTTGATTGTTGCCAGGGCTCCCCGGTTGAGTTCAATGGAACCGAGAACAGAGGACATGTTGATCACAGCAGCTCTGTGGATACCCATCCCAGAGCCACGCTTGGCAGCTGCTCGCAGAAGCTTCAAAAAGGCCTGCAACACGAATACAGCAGGCAGGAAAGACAAAATTAATTATCAAGAAATCGTGCTTTCATGATTAAATATGCTTTCTTAATTTCCAGAGGCCCATACAACATCTTTTTACCTTAGTGACCATGAGAGGGGACACAGTGTTACTGTCATATGTCCTCAGCATCTCCTCAGCCGTCACAGTTTCGAGACTGATGGACCCGCTGATAGCTGCATTGTTTATAAGGCAGTTCAGCCCCTCGGTCCCCAACAAAGCTGAGACCTCCTCAACAGCGGCATCTATGCTGGCTTGACTGGTCACATCTTAGAGTATGATAAACAACACATTAATTACATTTGTCGTGACTAAAATATCATGTGACCCTAAACAGTTTATAAGTTTATAACAAGAATAGTTTTATAAAGGAACATTTTGTTATAAAGATAAATACATACTGTTCATTTTCTTATTTATAGGTAATACACTTATGCCAACGCATAACATTAACTATTGTAATATCAATGGCCGATGCTGATTTTGTTAAATCTTTGTTAAGCTTGTTAACAAAGATTAATTGTTGTAAATATTTTCCCTGCCTAGAGGCCATTACTTCCAGGATAGACTCCAGAACCCAGCCACCCTGCATAGGAGAAGCGGGTATAGAAAATGGATGGAGGCAGTTCTTAGAAAACAGAACAGAATTGAACATCGTTTTCAGGACAGTAGCAGCTCCGATGCACCACTTGCGCCATCTGCTGGTATAACGTACTTACCAAGTGTTACAACATGGACAACCGAGTGCTCCTTAGCAAGTTTTTGAAGTTCCTAAAATCGTCAAAAAATCCGTTATTCAAGATACCTTTATCCAGGTTGCGTTTAGCGATTAATGCGTAATGTTAATGATTAATGTTGTATGTTATTTACAAAACCAGATTTAAAGATCGCATTGTAAAATTAATCAAATACGGATTCTAAGGACACCGGGGGGGCTCCCAACTCATCCTCCCCTGACATGGTAAAATTTATTACCGTTATTTCAGCGTTAAGTCTGAATAAATAATATCAATAGAGAGAATTTAATAAACACAAATCACTTTTGTGAAAAACAGAATACAAAAATAAAGCAGATTTGTCGTTGCAATGTACTATATAATCCGCCGTGGAGGGGCCCCTCCCAGCTCGGGGCCCCGGGCCATTACCTGCCCTGCCTGTACAGTCTCTACGCCTCTGGTCAAATTCACCTATGATACTTACCGTAACAAATGGGACCTCCTGAGTCATGTATCACCAAACAAGATTTCTTGCTTAGCCAGAAAACTAAGTCTGATTTAAGGTAGTCTGGGCTAAATGTAAGTGTTAAGTAAATGCAAGACAGCCTGTTTCGTTGTACAGATTCCTGGAAACGAGTCAGTATCTTGTTGATCTTTTAATTATTTATTGGATTTAATTCAATAGCTTTTAAAATACATATGCTAGAAAACCACTATTAAGACACGCGTTACCTTTTAATAATGATCAGTTACACAACAGTGATTATCATTATATGCAAATAAAGAGAACTGGTGTAATACCTGTGAAGCCGCTGGGTTGCGGGCGGTGGCGATGACCAGCGCCGGCCTCTCGGGCATTTTAACCATGTCTTTGACTATCTGAAGACCGAGGCCTCTGCTAGCCCCGGTCACCAGCACCGAGCGACACTCGCCGAACGCCCCACTCATCACTGCGGCTCTACGGCGCAGACACCGCGCTCGTAATATGTGTGTTAAGCAGGGAGAATGTTTCGTGGTGTAGGCGGGGTTTTTACCCTCCATTGCCACTGTCCTAACGTTGGGCGTACATAAAATGCACAGTGACGACTAACCTGCGTTTTTACATTTAAAAGTTGTGCCCAAAAACAGCATTTTAATGCAAACAAAGGCTGGCTTTAAACCTTAAAGTTTCGTGTGTATCGCATGCTTTCTTTTGCATGGCTGTAGGTTAATTAAATTTATTGATGGAATTTGTACGGAACCACGCTAGAAAATAAAATGGGAGTAATATCCCACAGTCTTCCATATTACTTAATCTAATTCATACTTAATCTAATCTAATTTTAAATTCTAGATGCAAAAAATAAACAAAAGTTTCATAGTTCAAATATATTACAATAAATAATACTATAATAGATATAGATAGATATTTAAAACCACCTGAATGCAGTTTAATGTTTTATTTGTATTAAAAATAACAATATA
The DNA here is from genome assembly GCA_026774425.1 of Petrocephalus zakoni. Classification (NCBI taxonomy): domain Eukaryota; kingdom Metazoa; phylum Chordata; class Actinopteri; order Osteoglossiformes; family Mormyridae; genus Petrocephalus; species Petrocephalus zakoni. The sequence goes on along the minus strand of JAODKN010016359.1, from coordinate 2,209 downwards.
AACCCCTGTTCAGTTTACTTTTATATAGTGCCTTTCACGGCAGTCACCCCAAGACACTTGACCAGAGTGTGGGAAAACATATTATATAATTTACATAAAGAGGTGCATGAAATAACGGAAGAGGTGAAGAAAGAATGCCAGAAGACAATGGAACAGAGGGATGAAAAACCCTGGATTAGGGAGACAAAAAAACTTCTGGGGGTCCAAGGTCGACTGGCTGCCCAACAGCTCCTGTACATGCTAACATGAGAGACAATAGAGAAAACTAGCCTGCTTTAATAAAAGCAAGGCGTAAACTGTGATCATAGTCGGCGTCCATCAATGAGTCAGTTTCTTAAGTAGGTATGAGTAAGCAGGCACATTGTAACCTGCACCCACAGTGTCACGCTGTCAGGGGACTGAGCCGTCTTTAGAAACACCTTTTTTTTTCTTTTTTAATGAACATTTCCTAAACTAGGAAGGTACATCCTTCCAGTGAGATCAAAAGCGCATTGTTGCTCTAGTCACTGGAAAAGATCTCACTCTATGTGAAGTCTTTTAGAAGCACCGGTGAACGCCTCTCTCTCCCGGAGCGTCGCATCTCTGTAGCCACAGCGGAGCCAGGCAGGACCTGGACCCTTGGAGCAGGCTGACACCCCAACTCTCGTGAAGGATGGTCCTCTGTTTCCACAGTTTCTGTAGGCACCGACCCCACAGCACCTTCATCTGTCTCCGCCAACAGGCCTAATTCTCTCTCGGGCTCCGGACTGGGTACCGTGTCAGACTGTCTCGCTCGTACTTGATCCACATGCCTCTTCATGATTTGACCACTTCCAATGATCGCTGTATAGGACACGGGACCTGATGCATCCTGAATGACCGCAGGGACCATAGGAGTAATTCCTGATATATACTTCATCTCCGGGTGTGAAACTTCTCAGTCTCTTATTTGAGTCATGGATTTTTTTCTGTTTCAGTTGTTTTTCTTGCACCTTTGCCTTCACATCTGGCAGCATCAAGTCAAGAACAGATCTGAGTCTTCTTGACATCAACTCTGCAGGAGGCAGGCCTGCTGTCGCATGGCATGTCGGCGTGATGCGATAACTGAACAGGAATCTTGACAGTCTGGTCTGCAAGGTCTCACCACTCATTTTTTTCACCCCCCCCCCTTAAAAGTTTGGACCGCCCTCTCTGCTAGCCCGTTAGGAGAAGGGTGGGAAGGTGCTGACCTCACATGGCGGATACCATTTTTCTTCATGAATGACTCAAATTCACCACTTGTGAAGCATGTCCCGTTGTCTGACACTAGCATTTTAGGAATTCCAAAAACACTGAAACTTCTCTATGGTAGTCTGGGATGTGGCTGCCCTCACTGGGTAGATGTCTAGCCATTTACTGTGAGCATCCACTATCAGTAAGAACATCTCACCTTGGAATGGACTGGCATAGTCCACGTGAATTCTTGAGCATGGTGAGTCTGGCCATTCCCATGGGTGTAACGGCGCAGTAGGAGGTGACTTGTGGTGTTTCTGACATTCCTCGCACGACTGCACTTCCCTCTCCACATCTTGGTCCATGCCCGGCCACCATACATATGACCGAGCCAAGCCTTTCATTCTTGACATGCCAGCATGAGTCTGATGCAGTAGCTTCAGCATCTTATCTCTACCTTTAGTGGGTATTATTAGCCTAGCACCCCATAGCACACAGCCATCCCTTGCGCTCAGTTCCCTCCATCTCTTGTAATATGGCTTCAGGCGAGAGTCCACTCGGGCTGGCCACCCTTTTAGAACATGATCGTGCACTTGGGACAGCATCACATCGTTAGCCGTCCAGCGCTTTATCTGACGCGCGTCCAGAAGTGTGTCATCCAAGAGATCCATCATCAAGACCTGCTCTTTTTCTTCATCATGCCCGACTTTAGTGACAGGTAGCCTACTTAATCCATCAGCGTTTGCATGATGTTTTCCCGGCTTGTACACTATGGTGTATTCATAGGCACTCAAGTGAACAGCCCATCTCTGAACTCTCAGGGATCCCATCTGTGGTATAGGTTTCTTCTCGTTGAAAAGTGAGGTCAAATGCTCGTCCATACAGGTACTTATGAAACTTTTGAATTCCAAAAATGACTGCCAACCCTTCTTTATCTAGCAGGGAGTACTTCTTTTCAGCAGGTGACAGTGTGCGTGACATAAACCCCAAGGGACGCTCACTTCCGTCTTCCATCAGG
>JAODKN010016358.1:0-11567 GCA_026774425.1 Petrocephalus zakoni | reverse complement strand
TGTACTGTGCCAAAAGGAAGCCCTATGTTAACAGTGTCCAGAAGCGCCGTCGACTTCTCTGGGCTCGGAGGCATCTGCGATGGACCATCACACAGTGGAAAAGTGTACTGTGGTCAGATGAATCAGTATTTCAGGTATTGTTTGGGAGAAATGGACACCGTGTGCTCCGGGCCAAAGAAGAAAAGGATCATCCAGACTGTTACCAGCAACAAGTCCAAAAGCCAGGGTCTGTCATGGTATGGAGTTGTGTCAGTGCCCTTGGCAATGGTAACTTACATTTCTGCGATGGCATTACAAAGTGGTAAATGCTTTACTGTCCCAACTTTTTTTGAAATGTGTTGCAAGAACCAAAATTGGAAAACGTGTTTATTTTGTAAAAAACGATCAAATTCATGAGGAACAATAATGTGCTGTTGTATTTTTTTCAATGTAAAACAAGTCAAAGTAAATTTAGAAATCACTACTTTCTTTTTTTATTTGCGTTTTCCATACTGTCCCAACTTTTTCTGATTTGGGGTTGTAGAATAGACCCCCAAAGTGCATATCAAGCCTAGGAGGACATAAATCCCAGACTTAAGTTGATGGGAGAATACGCTTAATTGAAAATAGCACCCAGCTACACACATCTGACTTAAGTGCATGGGAGACTCAACCCCAGAGAGAATAATGAATTACTTTTAAAATCTATTATATCTGTGCTCCTGGGTTACTATTTTTTGCTGATTTTTTCTTATTTCGAGTTATAATATCTAGAAATAAAATGTGTTTTTTTTTGTTTTATAGTTTTAAAAATATTGCTTAACATAAAATCTAATTGGTTGGTCTTTTAATGATCTTTTGGTAACATAGAATATTTTAAACTCAATAGAGAATGCTCTAAATTTGCTGTTGAACATCCATGCTAGGGCAGTATACATAAAAATAAAGATATTAGTCTGACCTCAAGCGAGAGTTTCGGGGCCTGCAGGGTCATGTGCTGCAGGGCGGTGACAACCTGTCCCGTTTCTCTGATTTCCCCCATGACCAAGAAATTCAGGGAGCACTGATCCAGCAGCTTGCTCATGTACTCTTTGGCCTTCACATCTACATATTCAATTACCGCTGGAACAACAAAAGTGGGAGATGCTTGAACAGTTAGCATATTTTATAATGGATAAATGCTATGTAAATTTTATGAAAAGATATGCAGTTGTTCTCATTATGATATATTCATCTACCCCATATTATAATATTAGAAGGGAGAACCCTTACGCTAAAAGACACACCCCTTATATTACATTTGTACACTCTCTATATTATATTTAGATAGAGCAGTGGTCTATATGAATGAGGTTGATATAATCTTTTTGGAGCATAGCTCCCCAGATTATTCCCTCAGTAGAAGTACCTTAGAAAGATGAATTTATTCTCCAATAGTCCGTATGTGTGTGTATACATTACATTATACACATATACATACACACACAGAGTATTTACCTAAATTTCCAGAAAATGAAAATAATTTGACTAATGCATTTTTTCTATTATTTTTCCAAATAAACTTGGGGTGCATACAACATTCAGTCCATAGATACTTAAACGTCAATAGTAATTATATAACAAAACCCAGCTTACTTTTACCAGGATCCAGCTTCACCTCGAAATTAGTGAACTTGAACTGGGGACCTGAGACACCCGTGTAGTAGACAACGTTGCCAGTGATGGCAACATCGATGTTGTACAGGGATTCCCCCAGGTTCTTGAACTGAACGCTCAGCTTGAAGTCCTTGCCGAGCATCACATCCGGCACTAAGGTCATTATCTTCACATCTGTCTTTGATAAATCCTGTTGATCCTGAAAACAGCCATAACCCACCGCAATCCTCCTGCTTTCCTGCTGTTCCCAGCTTCCTGTGTTGGGACCAGGGTAAATGTATCCATAGTTTCAAAGTTGTAAAGTAACTAAGTCCAAATATTTCAGAACTGTATTTGAGTATTTTTCCGGACTTTGTACTTTGATTATTTTAAGTTGCTGGAATTTTTACTTTCATATTACTTTTCACTCCGATAGTCTGATAGTCTGTTACCCATCCAAAAATACTATTGCATGCAATGCACCTGAGTAGGGCTGCTTGATTCTACGTAAGATAAGAATCTCAAAATCATTTTCTCTTATGATTCTTGAGCAATTTCTTTCTTTATTATTATTTAACATTAGATACTGTATTTATGAAGATGGAAGAAACAGTAGATGCACGATATACTGCCCACCATACAGGAAACGTGCGATATGTTATCTTCATCAATATTCATATTTATGGGCAAAAAGCTGCTACTGTCGGGCTAACTGTTAATGTTTATTTTAATCAATAGTTATGACCGAAGATAGCTTAGCCAGCCATCGAGGCTAACGTTCCCATTGTTTTCCACATGCGCTTTCCATTGCGGACGAGTGGACGCATCCGCAGCCAAATGTAATAGGAACACACGGTGCCGCATGGACAATAGCCCCCAGTCTGAAATCACACACGGTAAAGTTAAGTATGAACTACGCTTGAATTGGCCTTAATGTACACAAAGAGTGGGCCATTTATACAATGGATCAGACAGGGTTCACGCAAGACAGTGTCTTGAGCTGCAGTGTTGGGGAAGTTACTCACAAAAGTAATCCATTACAGATAGAGGTGGAAAGTTCCGGTCCAGTAATGGATTCCTTTTGTTAGAGCTTCCCCAACATTGCTGAACTGCATTGAAAGCATTATATTAGAAATGGATTAATAGATTTAACTGGTTCTCTGATAGATAGAGAGCTAATCCTTTTTAACTTACCGTCAGGATATTTGTATTGGTCAGTTATGTCAGTCCAGATATTCTGGCCAACCTGCTTGGTCAGGATCTTCTCTCCCACAAAACTTTGGTCAACAAACAGTTTTGTCAGCCTGTTGTCTTGCTCTCTTCGGTAAAAGATGATATCGCTGTTTACCTAAAGACAATGGATGTACTCAATGTGCACAAACATCAACCATAAAGTGTACAGAATTTTTTTCTTAAATATGGTATTCATAAGGGTCATTCCATCTCACTTTATCAGATACATGACCACCTGAGATTTGCCTAAAATTCTAAGGGGGAGATATACTTCCTAATAGGGAAAGCACACAATTTCAGGTCAGTTCTGCCATGGGATTTCTTAATGACAAATCATTTTAAGGTAGTTTTTTAGGCCAGGTAGGTAGTTTTTTTTAGGTAGTTTTTCCTGGTATTGTGTATTGAGGGGCAATTTTAACACTGCAATATCTAGAAAACTTGAGCTAGGTCCTTCAAATTTTATAAGGTAAATATTTGGTGCTATAACTTTATGAATATGGACTCTCAGAAATGTAGGTCAAGTTTAACATAGAATTCTGGGTGCATTAATTTCATGTAGAAAATCGACTGTGCTATCTCTGGCAGCAGATTTGAAGAAACTACAGTATTAAATGTAGGGGACTGATATTTTATATACAGCCTCACATATACAAAATGCAATATATAGTCGGAAATAGTCCAAATCAGATTAATGGTTTCATCCAGCTTCAGTGCGATATTCCCCAGGTATGATACCATATACCAAATCCCAATTGACTTTTTGACTAAGCAAGATTCTTTTAATGTTATGTCCTAAATTTTGTGATGGTTTTCTTCCTCATGTACCCACAATGAATTTTTGGAATACTGCTATATTTGTGCATGGCAGCCTGCAAGTGTGTATTCTAACACTTGTAAAACCTTTCAGTAAATTTCATACAGTGCTTCTCATATTTTCGTAAAATAAAATGTGAAAGGAAGCCCCAGTCATATGACTAGTTAACTGTGTGATTCAAATCACACAACGTTCACTTCAAGGGATGTGAACATATTTGTCTGACTGTGTGCATCTATGTGTGCTAATGTTATTAGAAGGACGTTAAATGATGAAAGAAGAATATATACGTGTGTATCTATCTGTGCTAATGTCAGGCGAAAAAGAAGAAAAGTCTGAATGGATTTGTTTTACCTCAGAAAACATAAATGATGAATCATATGGAAAACAGATCATGCCATGCTTTATGGCATAGACTGAGGCAGGACCACATCTGTAGAAGCCTATTTGTGCAGAGAGGACAGAAATTGAGACATTATTTAGCTGTAGTATCTACTTCAAAATCATCCTTCTGTGTCAATAATAAATTGATGTTACTCAATAACATGGTGCAAAACCTGAGAATAGTTTTCCTTAACTATATTTGTCTGAAAAAAAGATGCTATTAAGGAAACAAAGCAAACAAACCATGCAATTATATGTTCTTTCACTTTCTATTGTACTCATGTTACAGTGGATTAATAATCCCTCATTAAAAATATATATATATATACATATATACATATATATATACACACAAACACACAGTGGTCGCCAAAATTATTAGAACACTTGGCATATTTAAAAGCTTTCAGTTGTTTTTGTTGAATTTGTTGAACTTTAAAAGTGGATAAAAACAGTAGGTCTCACTTCATCTGATATTTGTTGTGCTCAACCATCTGCATATTTCATGAATATTATTAAATGAAATCATGTCTATATTATGAAATGAAATCAAATCTCCATATTTCACAAATATTATTAAATGAAATCGTGTTTTGGAGACAAAAAAAGTCTATATTTTCTGATTTGTCAGGTGTTCTAATAATTTTGCCCACCTCTATATATATACGTATATTTAGAGTCTGCCAAAAAACACACTTCAAACTTGTTGTAACTTGTATAAATAGCTCTATAAATATAGATACCTCTTTCGAAGTTTGATCAAATTACGATAACATAATACAATCATACAAATTTAGTAATCTATGAAATAGAAACAATCCCTAAGGGGTGCGGTGGTACACATATAGCCTTTGATGACTACTGAGGTAATGTGTTGGTGTCACAGAGTGTGGATTTTCTAATCTCTCACCATCACCGTTCTCCTGGGGGGTGGCGTTGACCGCCTGCCAGCCGCCATAGCCTTCAGGGAGGTCAGGCCTGGCCATGTAGACTTCATTCCAGCAGTGGAAGTTCCTACAGAATGGGACCAACCGATTTAAAATAGGTTGTGGTTAAGGTTAGTAACTTGGTTGTGTACAAAGACAAAAATGAAACCTATTCAGTAGAAGCTTGAATTGTTTTTAAAATTTGGAAATGGAATTTTCATCTCCGCTCTATAAAAAAAAAATCATACTCGACATTCTACCACCAGCTAATTTTCACCAATCACTATCTATTACTTCAAAGTGATATGTTGTGTGCTGTTTGTTGCATTAGTCCTTCATAGTGGCTGCAATACAAAATTAACCCAATAAATTTGATAATTTTCCTGTATTTGCCAGTACCCAGTTTTCTAGTTACCAAATGTGTCACTTACTGTCATGCCCTGCCCGACTGCTCCTCCTGTGTGCCACGCCCCCTCGTTTCCCTCGTGCGAATCCTCCCGTCCTCAGCTGTTTCGTGTCTGCAGTCCACGTTTCAGTGTATTTAGTCCGCCCTAGTCCTGTCTCCCCTGTCGGTCTTTGTCGATGTCTATGGACGTTCGCGTCACGTTGTCTCCTGTGTTTGCCCTGTTTACCCTGTTCTCCCCAATAAACGCCCTCTGGAAGGGCTCAAACCTACAGCTGCATCTATGGGTCGTAAATCCCGCACCCGGCGTGACACTTACCTTGCAGTATACATTTTTAATAAATAATAAATATTTTTTTCAAGCATATATGTGTGTTAAGGTAACCTTTATAGCTACTTCATTTGTAGCTATTATGTTTCCCTAATATTACAGTAAGAGAATGATATGCTTTACAAGCGCTTTTCCAATCCAATTTTCAGTTCAATAAAATAAATTACCAGATGGAATCCTGAGTGTAATTCATGTCGAATCTCCCATCCTGGCCCATGATGATGTTCATCTTTAAGTTACCGTCATTGTCATGAGCAGATTTGTAAGTGGTCACAATCCGCGATGGAATTCCCAGGCACCGAAGAACTATTGTCACAATTAGGGGAGACAAAATTAACAAAATAATTGTTTTAAACAATATGCAAATGTGTAATGAGTACCACTCTCAAGGTGTATAAACCATTTGTTATGTAGTTAATATGCATTTCTAGCTGGAAATGTTCAGCATTCATCCTTGGAAATGTACTCAAAGGAAGTCTATACAAGTATAAAGATGCAATAATGGCTTTTTTTACTGAAATACAACATTCATGATTTTCTCATTAAATCTGTCAAGGTTCAGACTTTGTATATCAATAGTCAAATTTTCTAAGCTGTTTCAGAATCCCTGTTTGTAAATGTTAGATGTTTCATTTTATTAATAGAGCTGCTACAGTGACTTGCGAAAGATTTCAACCCCCTTGAAAGTAATGATAATTGGTAAGAGTATAAAATGTACAGTGGTGGCCAAAATTATTACAACACTTGGCATAAGGTTTCAGTTGTTTTTGTTGAATTGGCCATTAAAATACCCATAAGACAAATGAAATATATACAAAGTGATAATTATGCTCTATAAATGATAGAATAGAGCCTTCAAAAGGAGAATCACTGTGCTAAGTCCGGACCTCAACCCCATCAAGCACATTTGTGACGAGTTGGAAAATAAACCCGACAGATCTATTGTACATTTAAAAGAAAGCCTTTAGCTTGAGTCGCAAAAGGCATGGGATACCATTAGTGTTGAAGTTCTCAGGAAATATATTGACACTATGCCAGAGAGATGTGCTGCTGTAATTGCTGCAAAAGGTGGACATACCAAATATTAAAGTTAAAAAACAGTAGGTCTCACTTCATCTGATACTTGTTGTGTGCATATTTCATGAATATTATGAAATGAAATCATGTTTTGGAGACAAAAAAATGTTCATTTTCAGATCTGTCAGGTGTTCTAATAATTTTGGCCTCCACTGTATATGCACAATTTTCTCAAGCAACATTTATGTTGAAAACTCTTTAAATGGCAAAATAGGTTCATTGTCCACTAACTTTGAGAAGATAAAACAATAGATGTGTGCTGTTTGCATAAGTATTTAGGCTTTGGAAGCTCCAGGTGTACACAACTGGTACATTAATCACAAGCAACACAAAGTTATAATTTGAATTAGGTACTACTTGTGAGTCCTGATGGAAGGTTTCTCTCTGGATATAAAAAGCACCCTTTGGAATGGCCATCATATTTGCTGATCATAAGCATAACTTGAAGGCAAAGCAACACTGGAATGGCTCAAAAACAGAGTCAATGTTCTGGAACGAGTCAAAACGCTGACCTTAACCCTATTGAGAATCTGTGGCACTGTTTGAAAACTGCTGTGCAGAGGCACCGTCCCACCAACCTAGTGAATCTCTATAAATTCTGCCTAGAAGAATTGGGAAAAATCACTCCAGAACAATGTGCAATTCTAGTACAAAAAGGGTTCTCTACAAAATATTAACGTGTAGGGGTTGAATACTTAAGCAAACACTAAATTTTGAGATTTCTTCTTCAGTTAAATATATACAGAAACTGTTTTATTTTAATTTTGGCAATGTATTGTTCAGATAAAATATACTGAATTGAAATATGTGTGTGAATCTTTTGTCATGCAGAAAATTATTACAATTTTCAAAGGGGTGGAGTACTTTTGCAAGCCACTGTAAGTGTTAAATGTTGCATTTACTGGTGTTGAAGACTCCAGCAAACACCCAGCACTGTGCAAAGCACACAGGAATCCCATTGCTGGCATAAGTGAGCAGGATCTCCACACTGCCTGCCCAGGATGTGGGTGCACGGCCAAAAACGTAGTCATCACTCCAGTTCCCCACCAGGACACCGTCATCATCCTCAGAGTTCAACTGGATGCACAAATACATAAGGGAACTTGAAGCACTTCTCCATCACAACAGACATCAAAGTATCAATGAGACTATACCAACAAAAGACATATGACTATTGCCTTTTGATTATTGACACCAACAAGAATGGCTTTGGTGGCTGACAAAGTATTACATTTTAGAAGTGTCTTCAGAAAATCTTGGAAGGCATTTCTAATGCTTATGACTAACTGCAGACTAAAATTACCTTGGCTGATATTTGTCGCACAATTATGATTGGATCTCCTCTGTAAATCAGGGGAATGGTGGCCTCATCCATGACAAAGAGACACGCATCCAGAATCCCACTCTCAAACTATAGCACAGAAGTATACATAAAGTAATTAATAACAATGCATACAACTGAAATATAATTAAGACAAAGCACTAGAATGTATTGATGTGTTCATATATTTACATTGTTATTTTGTGGGGGGGGCGCAAATGACATTGAAAATATTTAAGCTTAGACCAGAGATCTATTTCAAAGATATTTACTGAGGGTTGTGCTTTGTCGTACTCTACGTTTTTTTTATTTCTGTCCAGCAAACTACAACAACTTTTTATGTGTGCTGATTTGATTTGTGTAAAGCGGGGATTATTCATGACCTGCCCATAATTCCAGGGTCTGCTCAGAACAGTTTTACTGTCCCCACAATACAACATGCCCACTTGGTTCAGGACATACTCTTCCCGCTCTTGGGCATTGGGCATGAACACAGTGTCAGCTGGAAGACAAAAGGACAGCCAGGATCGAGGAGTAGAAGGCAAGTAGGGGCTAGAATTACATTGTTGTGATGCGTGAATATATAGTATACAGCAAATATAAAAAACACAATATTTGTGCGCTATATATGGATATAATACTCTCTGATGGAAAATGTCCTGTATTTTTGGAATTCCGCCTGTGCCTGAAATGGGTCCTTTTTGATTGTTTTTTTGCTGAGATGGGGCCTGAGTGTGGGCCAGTAAAGGCTGTGACATTTTAGTGTTGTAGAACATCCTGGTTATGTGAAATTGGTTTTAAAAGCCCCCCCCCGCATAATGTAGACAGAAACCACTTTACAGCATTCACCCCCCTCCACCCACAGAACAGAAGAATATTGCTGCCAGTTTTCAGCTTCTTTCATTTTTGGACACTTTCACTCCCAAATACAGGTATAACATCTAACAAATGGAAATGTAAAGTTACGCTGCCTTGATGCATATATCAGGATAGTTGGTTAGGATTAAGTTCAGCCATATTGATACTTCAAGTCACACTCACCTGGAGCCCAAGGGTTAAACAAAATGTAAACTTCTTGAGAATGGTTCTTGTCCCTAAATCGGCCGGCAGGAGTGATGACCATCACATACATGTAGTATTTTCCCACAATACAAGAGGCAGATGGAGTGATGCCCATCAGGACAGTGTTGCCAGTGTTTCTCAACAGTTGACTGTGCCACAGGATTTTCTTTCTTGGGAAGGAAGAAACTATGACAATAGTTTTTTCACTCAAATTTGGGCTGGGACCTTAAAACAAGAAAAAGTATGTGTGTGAGAGAGACATCTGTGTGTGTGTGTGTGTGTGTGAGAGAGAGAGAGAGACATCTGTGTGTGTGAGAGAGAGAGACACCTGTGTGTGTGTGCGTGTGTGTGGCTTATGTTTAAATTACTTTGTGGGGACCAAATGGCCTACAATGTGATAAAAACCTGGTATTTTGACATTGTAGGGACCATTTTTCAGGTCCTCACAAAGATCTGTGACTGCAATCGAAAAACTAAAAATGCCAAAAATTGTTAAGGTTAGGGCTGGGTAGGGGTTAAGGTTGTCATGTTGGGATCAGAGTTTTCCCCATAGAAATAAATGGACAGTCCCTCTACCCACTGACCCACCATTTCTATTCACACTTTGGATGGTTAAAAATTAATTATTAAGCATTTATGCATCATTACTGATTATACTTATAGTTGCATGTATTAACTCCCCTTTCCAACTGAAATGCCACAGCATTGGTAAATTTAATTTTGGTACTTTACCCTTAAGCAAATATGGGGTGGTTAGAGAAGATATATAGGCAATTACTTTGTATTTCTAAAAAAATTCAATAAAAATCATTAATAAAATATTAATAAATATTATTATTAATTTTTATTAATAATATTAATAAAAATATTTTGTGATTAATGCTGTAAGTAAATCAATTAGCTACCAAGCTTACCAATACGAAATTCCAGCTGGAACTTGTCCTTGTCAGGTTTGTAGGCTCGATTAAATGTAATTTTCACGTAAAATTCCTGGCCCCTACGTACTATGAGAAGCGGGTGGGAAAACTGTTTGGTGTGGTGATCTGCCATGTTCTTTTCCAAGAGCATGTCAACCTGGGTCACCTGTAGGAATTCTAGGCAGAAAGGACATGAGAAAAAATGTGTGTAAAGCACAGCAACAAACTAGTAACAATAAACCTTCACTCTTATCAACAAAAAAGCTCAAGAATGGCTATGTCTATTAATCTTCCTGTCACCGACTGGCTGGAATCTGTTTCAGAAAACACAGGGCAAGATACAGAGTGGATGGGATGCCACTAAATCACAGACACATGCTACCAGCCATTTAGACACTCATATTCTCTTAATCGCAGATTTTTAAACTTGCACAGACAGACCCAGAGGTGGTACTCAGACCCATAAACCTGGAGTTCGGAGCCTACGTACTGAGCCACAGATGTCAGCATATATTAAACAAATCAGTGTGTTGCACAATTTTTAGGTTATATGTTTTAAAGTAACAACATTATTATTCATATCTCCACAATGCAATATATACATAACACACACAAACACACACACACACATAAACACACATTTCGTATTCCTATGTTAGTGAGGACTGTCCATACATTTATATGGGAAAAATCCTACTCCTAACCACAACACCCATAATCCCTACCCACCCTTAATCTTAGCCATAAGTAACCAAACAAAATACAGGATTTTTATTTTTTTGATTTCCAATCCCAGATTTTCATAAAATGCAGTCTGAAGTATTGAGGACTGAAAAAATGATCTCACTAGTCACGTTTTTGGGGGATTTGCAGTACTTATGAGGTCCTGTACACACACACAAACAAATAAACAAACAAACACATACACACAGACCATTCATACTAACAGATAATTTGGCAATTTGGCCACATTGGCATTAACTTGATGACTCATTAAGTTCTTACCATGTTGAGGAGGAGCAGGACCCCGTGGCTCCAATCCAATAGGCATGAACTCGGGGACATCTTTTTCCTTGGCATTGGAATAAGCTAGAGGGAAGTTTCGGCGCCATGTATTGGGCAGACCGGGCTCAATCTTCTCAGTACTGGACATGGTGCTGAAATGTTCCTTCGCCGAGTGACCAGAAAATGTCTAAATACCGGAAATGGTAAATAGAAATTAAACAGAAATTCCAAACATAGACAAACTGCATCAGTAAAGAGGAATAGCAATAGATGGACAGTAAACTGAATTGTTCCTATATATTGCAGTGCAGCCTCAAAAATTTGTCGCATCGACAAAAGCTGTACAGTATGAGGTTCACGATGCTGACTTTTGTGGCAGAGCTGTCGTATGGAAACCACTTACTTCCTAAAATACCTGTCGCTTTGAGTTTAAGTAGGAGCCTCTTGTGGGGGACAACATCAAAAGCCTTTTGGAAATCT
>JAODKN010016357.1:0-11574 GCA_026774425.1 Petrocephalus zakoni | reverse complement strand
TATAAAGAAACCCGTTACAGTATACAGGTTGTTGTGTCTTCATGTTGCCAGTCAGAGTGTGGTTGTGCCTTTTATCCCAAGCATTCATTTAAAAGTCCTGGGACATAACAGGACAAACCGTCAAATTGTGAGATAAAGTGTTTGGATGTGGGGATTCTAGTCATATAGTTGTAAAAAAAGTGACTGAGGGGAGATCAAATTTGAACTGAACAGCCACTAATATAGAGATCCTTAAAAGCAGATCTCCCCTTTCCGGACCAAATTGCAAAGACAGAGTCCATCATGCCTGGTTTAAAAGAGGATTTCTTAAATGAGTTAAATAGGATAAAGTAATCCTTCAGTAGCTTTACAGATACATTCAGTTCTGACAATAAAATAGCTGTTAAAGATGCACCAACAAGTGACACTGCCTTACAGGTAGGGATGGTTACTGAAACCCGGTACTGAAAGACTGGAGTATCGATAAGCTCTGACGTTAACGGTATTGCTTTCAGTACTGGAGAAATTAATAAATCAGATTTTTTTGTTTGTATAAAAACATAATCTCTCTGTTTATCTGATCAGCTCCGTTATTGATTTAAACGTTAACCTAGAGCGCTCTCTCCTGTGCGATGGACAGGGAAACTCACACTTGCACACAGACGCTGGCGTCGCTGCCTGATCTGTGGGCGCATGCGTAAAGCTCTGTTCTGCTTATGGCTGTGTGGCATCCGCTGGACCCTGCCCGATCGGCTAGAGTATGAGCACAAATAAGATATAAGATATAAAAGCTGATGTACACAATCACATGATACTGAATATCCATTGGTAGACATTGAAATATATGGCAAGAACAGCCTGCCTGCCAGGCAGATACGCAGCATTTTATTTTATGTGATATTGTAAAACATTTAGATAAATGCACACAAACTCATTGTGGACTGAGAAGCTGTTAGAAATAATAAAAATTAACAAAAACAATTGTGTATGTTTTTATTCTATTACAATGATTTTAGTAATATTATAATGCGAGAGGAGTATCTGTCAGCTTACTGTGTCGACGGTATTGCATGGAAATTTTGTTCCTGCATTCACAAATAGGGCAGAGATCTCAACGCATTTGCGATACTGTAAAATATGCGCATGCGTACACATATCGGGCGGGGACGGCCAAGCCAAAGCTAGTGATGATGGCGGAGAGGTAAGAGATCGGGAGTGTGGTTGCGCTTCACTAGAATCAATGTGGACAGTGCGCATTGCCAAAAGTGCAACAGGTGTTTTGTGTGTAAATTAAGGCATTAAAGGCTTTGCATTAAAGTAATTTGTTTGTTTTACATTTCCCTTATCAGAAATGTTTAAAACATTGCTGTATTTTTTGTGAAATTTTACTTTAGACATTTAATGTAAATTTGTTAAATAATAATGCAAATTTGTTGAATAATAATAGGGATTTGTTAAATAAATCTGTTAATTATGTTGTTAATTTGATTTATTCTTCACAATGTACCAATAACAATACAGTTAAAGTACCAGACCGATAGGCAGCACCGGAAAGAGTAGTAGTACCGTTAAAATCTTAACGATACCCATCCCTACTTACAGGTCTCAATCTTAGGCCAGCTGGGATAGAGGGCAGGTCTTTGCACAGATATTGAGGGAGCATGATTCCAGAACACCCATGCACTGGCATTACAGTAATAATGTCGTAACACAGGAAGACCCAGACCCAGGATGACTTCAGACGTGGGCTTCTGTAGGTTCACCTTAGAGATGCGAGGGGCCTTGTTAGCCTAGATGCAATTTTACAGGGTAAGCTAACAAGAAAGCTAGAGTCGAGGCTCTTAGAAAGGGGCATAAAAGCACTTTTTCACCAGGTAATAGTAAAGCCAGAGAACTGGCTGAAACAAGTTATAGAATCAAGAAGGGGAGGAAGGGATGTTCTTGCATCTGACAGTGTCAGGATCACATCATCCGCATACAGACCAATAATGCGTTATACCAGTGATACTTGGATTAACTCTAACAGAAATTGCCAAAGGTTTGAGAGCCAGGGCAAACAGCTTCGGGGAGACGTAGCAACCCTGCCTGGTCCCACAGTGCACTGATAGCAAGCAACACATGTATGTCCACTCAATTTGGTCAACGGCCTGCTGAGCATCTAACAAAATAATAGCCGAGTGGGGTAGCCTAGAAGAATAGATTACATTTAACAACCGGGATGAAACCGGTTTCATCAGGCTGAATTAACGTACTAATATGCTTGCTTAAGTGATTTGTCAAAACTTTTGCAATAATCTTTTGATCACTATTCATGTTGGCGAACCTCGTATCACTACATGAACCCAATACAATTCAATTCATTTCAATTCAGTTTAATTCAATTCAATCTATTCAATAAATTCAATTCAATACATTTACTCTGCTGACTTGCACTGAATGGAGTCAGCCAGAGTTGCATAGTCAGGACAGTAGCTGCTGTTAACCAGCCTCAAACAGGCCTCCAAATGATCATCAGTCATGGTGGAACAGTATTTGGACTTAATCTTCATGTGGAAAAAGGCTGATTCGCATAAACAAGTAGCACCGGATAATGCAGTCAACAAGGTACATTTCCTCATGTTAGGATACTTTTCCTCTGTAAGTTCCAAAACTGTCCATGGGCTCTAGATTTTAACTGAATGTCAGTCTGTAGTGTCAACATCTCATCCTCCACTACAGGTAAAACAGTGTTGCAATTTTTGATGCAATGGAATCAATCTTTCCCGAATGGGTAGCACATAAATGTAGCGACTGGCTACATTTAAAGCAAAGAGTAAAACAAAAGAGTAAAGCAAAGTCTTGAAACCGTTTGTCAAAGTCTGACCGGACATTTTCAATTTGCTCTGTGAAGTGTGCACTGTCAAGCTGCGCACATGCCTTTCCTTGCTTCTTCAGCTCTGATGCAAGGTTTGGGAACTTCCGTAAATCATGGCGCTGCAGCTTTGACAACAGAGGTTGCATTTTTTGTTTGAAAGCATTAACTGAGCTGAGCTTGTATTCTGCATGTTTAGTGACAAGGAGAAGCTCCTTTATCTCCGGACAGAGATCTCAAAATCTCTGCAAGAATTTCCCCTTACTAAACCATCTCACATCAGTGTGTAGCAGCAGCTAAGAGTAGTTGCAGTCAGCCTCCTCCAGATGATGGAACAGCCATCTTTGAAGAGATCTCGCGCGGATAGAACAGGCGATTTTTGTTGCCACATCTATGATCTTTTTCATGTTTGGCATTTTTGCGCATAATGCTTGTTGGTGTATTATACAGTGATAATTAAAAAAGCTGGGGAAAGCATTGTCCTCCCTGCCCTTAGCAATAAATGAATTAGAGCGGCCCACCATTGCAGGTGCCCACAGGGCTAGTCTGCCACTTTTTATTGTCATTGAGTGACTGGGTGTTTGAGTGCTGACTGCTCTTCGGGGTAGGAGGGGGGGGCTTTTGGCACCGGTGGTGCTCCAGGGTGTTGGTACCGGGGGCCCTGGGTCCATTCCTCCCCGCACGACGGTGGAGGGCTGGGATGCCTACTGCTGGTGGCAGGCACGGCGATCATTGGGATGTGGGTCCCTGGCTTTTCTGTGCTCCTGGGGGGCTGCGGACGTCCTGGGTCTCCTGGGTCTGTCTCCACTGGCCTCCGGCTCTTGTGGAGTGTGGTTGTGGCCTACCACCCTCACCATCAAGTATGTTCTATGTTGAACACACATGCACACAACACATGCAAACATGCCCGCACACCCCCCTAAACAGATGAACACACATGCACATACGCTTACAAGCAGTCATCCAAGCCCACACAACAATTTTGTATATTTGTATATGTTTTATTTTCTGTATTCTTTGTCTAAGCAGAACAGTCGTGTCTGTGTCTGTGCATGTATCCATGTTACCCTGCTTTCAGATGCCGCTGATCTTTTGTCTTTTTTTTCTTTCATTTACAGATGCAGCACTTGGCAGCCTGTTATGTGCTTTTTACTTTGTACTCTTACCTTTCTTGGCTTACATCTCTCACTTTCTCCTCCCTTTTATCCTATTTCATGTTTTTTTCTCTTCCCCTTTCCCTTTCTTTCCCTCCTCCTAATCTGTCCCCCCTCTTCGGTCAGCTCAGCCACTGCAATATTTTATATGTACTAAAAATAAAATAAATATATAAATTAAAAAGAAAATGACCGACATGAGGGGCCTATATAAAGTTATAGAGCTCCTCATGGCAAAGCAAGCATGTTTGGCACAGCACTGCATTCAGACCATGATTCTGCTTGCAAAAGCTGCCGGACAGGACAAAAAGAGGAAAAAATTGAGTGTATCTACCGAGTTTAATCTTCGGTAATCATCCTCTAGCACAGACAATTCAGTCTCAATATCAGCTAACCGTCTCAACCTCAATCTCTCTTAAGAAATGGCCAGTATGAAATGATTCATACCACTTTGGAGGACTCCCAAAGAATTGAATCTAATATGGCTCCATTATCATTGGTAAGCCAAAAATCTGAAATCTTACCTGAATATATAATCACAAAATGGCCTATCTGAACATAAAGAGGGGTTAAATTTCCAACTATGAAGGCAAGTATTAATGTTAAAATTAATTTTCATCGATAGAGGGGCGTGATCAGAAATTACAATACTATGGTATGCTGAACTAACTACATTTGATAATAGTTTCAGAATCTACAACAAAAGGCTGACTCGCATAAACAAGTAGCGCCGGATAATGCAGTCAACGATGTTTTTTTATAAAAACATATAATCTACAACATAATTAAAACATAATCAATCCTCAAAAAACTACCAAGCACTGGAGAGAAAAAAGAATATTGCCTATATTGTCTCCAGCCCCTTAGCCAATCAAATTACATGTAGGGATTCCTTTTGTTCCACCAGGTGACAAGATCCTCCACTTTGGTGGAGTTAGCCTTACTTTCTGTATTTTCAAAATTTATTGGATTAATTTCCAATCATAATAAAAGACTCCCCCAAATTTAAAAGAGAGGGCAGCATAGAAAAGAATCTGACACTGTCAGGGTCGGTGCCCGTCCAACCCTGTCCTTTGTGCCTTACCCCTTTTGGCCAGCTGGAGTGGCTGGCCATCCTGATCCCCTTCCTCGTTCTTTGCCCCTAGTGTGTTGCCCTTGTTCCTAAGACTGCCGCATGGCTCAGTGGGCTGAGTGTGTGGCTCTGTTATCCCCTGTGTCATGGGTTTGAGGCTTCTCTCTTCTTTTGTATGTTTTAAGTTTCTTTTCCTCAATGTTCTGTTTTCCCTTCTGTTTACCCTCCTTGTGCTTTTGGTTATTGTGTCCTTCCTGATTAGGTGATTAGTTATGAGTTGCGCCTGTTCCTGGTTGTGTCCTATTATCTGTGTATTTAAGTGCTTGCCTTTGTCTTGTTCTACAGTGGGTCATTGTATGAGTTGTATGGTGCGTATACGGTAGTTTCCCGTCCTGTGTATGGTAGTTGCCCGTCCCGTGTATGGTAGTTGCCCGTCCTGTGTATGGTAGTTGCCCGTCCCGTGTATGGTAGTTGCCCGTCCCGTGTATGGTAGTTGCCTGTCCTGTGTATTGTAGTTGCCTCTCTTGTGTGTGAGATTTGTAGTTGTATTGTACGCTCTGTGTAGTTTTCCTGGTCCTGTTCCTGCTCCCTAGGTTTTTTTTTGTGGTTTCCTTTGCTAATTTATCAGTGTGTTCTTTTGACCCCTCCTGGTCTGTTTGTTTTGTAGTTCCTATTGAGAAAATAAAATAAACCCCTTTGTTGTTCGTATCTGAGCCGCAAGTGGGTCATCCCCTGCTTTTCTGCATGCACCATGCCACGCCACTGCCGGATCAGTGACAGACACATAACATTCAAAGGTATGGCGGTATAGAAAATAACAAAAACTCAAACTCATCTGACAGCGCCATGTGTCATGCTTTCGGCGGGAGGAACGACCCATGGCAGAAGGCTGCGGGTTTTAAGCCCTTCCAAAGGGCGTTTATTGGCATACACGGGATAACAACGAGAGAAAGCGCGATTGCGAGTGTAAACATGCATCGATAAAGACCGACAGGGGAGACTGGACTAGGGCGGACTAAATACACCGGAACACGAACAGCAGACAAGAAACAGCTGGGAACGGGAGGATTCCCACGAGGGCAATGAGGGGGCGTGGCACACAGGAGGGGCAGTCGGGCAGGGCATGACACCATGTGTTCCCCAAATATAGAGAGTATAAACACAAACTGCACCCTACAGAACAATGAAAAAATAATGTAATAAAATAAAAAGAGGTATGAGGGGTAGCATAAATAGAAATGGAAGGATCACACCGGGTACACCAAACACTCCGTAAACAATAAAAATTAAATTTAAATGACCCGATGAATACTGAATGCACCATAAGAAGTGCATTCGTTATGAATATTTGTTACACTTATATGTTTCTGTTGATTAAACAAATTTTAATATTAGACAAACATAACCAGAGTAAATAATAAATGATGATTTCATTTATTAACAGAAAAAA
The DNA here is from genome assembly GCA_026774425.1 of Petrocephalus zakoni. Taxonomy (NCBI): domain Eukaryota; kingdom Metazoa; phylum Chordata; class Actinopteri; order Osteoglossiformes; family Mormyridae; genus Petrocephalus; species Petrocephalus zakoni. Next base: position 5,068 of record JAODKN010016357.1, on the reverse strand, counting down.
GCTATCCAAACCTACCTGGCCCTATGTGAAAAAGTTATTGATAAATCATGAATTAACTGTGATCAACCCCATTTATTGTAAAGCTGAGATCAATTTCACTAGCCACACCAGGCCTGCCAGACCTGGTACATCAAGAAATCACTGAAACAGAACCTGTCTGACAAAGTGAAGTAGGCTAAAAGATCTCAAAGAGCAACACATCGTGCCACATTCCAAAGAAACCCAAGAACAGATGCGAAACAAAGTCATTAACATCTATCAGTCTGGAAAGGGTTACAAAGCCATTTATAAGGCTTTGGGACTCCAGCAAACCACAGTGAGACCCATTATCCACAAATGGAGAAAATTTGGAACAGTAGTATCTCACATTTGCCAAAAAGCATCTTGATGATCCTCAACACTTCTGGGAAAATATTCTGTGGACTGACAAGACAAAAGTTGAACTTTTTGGAAGGTTTGTGTCCCAGTATATCTGGCGTAAAATTAAGCATTTCATAAAAAGAACATCATACCAACAGTCAAGCATGGTGGTGGTAGTGTGATGGTCTGGGGCTGCTTTGCTGGGTCAGAATCTGGATGACTGGCTGTAATTGATGGAATCAAATCATTAATTCTGCTCTCTACTATAAAATCATGAAGGAGAATGTCTGGCCATCAACTCGTGCCCTGAAGTTCAAGCCCTCAGCAGGACAACGATCCAAAACAAACCAGCAAGTCCACCTCTGAATGGCTCAAAAAACAAAATTAAGCTTTTGGAGTGGCCTAGTCAAAGTCTGGACTTAAATCCAATTGAGATCCTTTGGCATGAGCTTAAACAGGCCTTTTATGCCTGAAAACCCTACAAAGTGGCAGAATTGAAACAATTCTGCAAAGAAGAGTGGGCCAAGATCCCTGCACAGCGATGTGCAAGACCCACTGCTGGTTATCACAAATGTTTGATTGCAAAACCAGTTATTAGATTTAGGGGGGAATTACGTTTTCCCATAGGACCAAGTAGGTTTGGATAGCTTTTGTCACTTAATAAATGAAATCATCATTTAAAAAGTGCATTTTGTATTTACTCTGGTTATCTTTATCTAATATTAAAATTTGTTTGATCTCCGGAAACATGTAAGTGTAACAAATATGCATAAAAATACAAAATCAGGAAGGGGGCAAACTCTTTTTCACAGCACTGTATATCCATTTAAACCATCAGCGAAAGCCTTGAATATAGCACAAATTAGCTTTTGGTGCTTTTTTTAAAGGGTGGACAGACACACTTCGATTAAGTAGAGACACTCCTCAATAGACTTCTTCAATTCGTCTACAAGCTTAGAAACTTTGGTTAACTCAGCCATTGCCAACAGCAGCTGTGCTCCCCTGAGTTGCCATTTTCAGGCTTTGGCTGTCGTCTTTCTTGGGAAAGCTATGGTTCAGAAGGCACTATAGTGAACAGAACAATAATAAGGTGCAGCAATTTAATCATAAAGTTGGGAACAACACAAAGCTCATAAAAATTCACGTCTACTCCATCGCTGCACCCTAGCGCCCCGTAGCTTATTCATATTTAATCTACTATGTCATGAAGTATCAGTTGGCAAAACTGTATAATCTGAACTGCTGCTCTCCCCGTAGCCATTGCTGCTCGCTCTTTCAGGTAGAGGTGGAGCCTGAGAACACTGGGCAGTCCAGTTCCTGAACTTTTCCCAGCAAACGTTTGCTTGTAAAGGATCAAGGGGCCTCAGTCACATCTCTTCACTTGGGACATTTTCCTCTCCTCTTTTGATATTTTATTGACAATAAATCACCCAAAACGACTCGCTTTGTACAGTATGTGTGGGGGAATGGTGTGTGAGTATGCCCTACAATTAGTTGGTGTTCCACCCTGGGTTGTTCCATGCTATGCACCCGTAGCCTCAAGGATAAGCTCCGGACCCCTGTGGCCCTGCCTAGGACAAGCGGTTACAGAAAATGGATGAATGGATAGAATCACTGTGTTTTTAATCCTTTTTTGTTGTTATCAGTGTGTCTGGTAGTCAGGGGCAGACTTACCATAAGGCAAGTGTAGGCCGTCACCTGGGGCCCCCAAAAAATAGAGACCCCCATGAAGACAGATGTCTGTTGTTTGCATTTTTAGTGACAGTTTTCGGTATAGACAAAGATTCCCTCTACCCAAGCTGTAATGGAATATATATTCCACCTGTCTTCTGATGAGCCACACCGGTTCCTGCTATTTGATGAATAATGAAACAGCACAAGGATAGAAGACTAACATGTGTCTTTGATAGTATAATGCTACAGTGTTAGACAAATTGTGAAAAGATATAGTGAATTTAGATTTGAAATTGAGAAAACACAATGTGATGAATGTATGCAAAAATTCAAGACAGCCTCGGAGATGGAGTAAGGCATGGCCTATCCTAGGCTACAGATTAGGGCCAAGGCAAAAGAGGGAAAGGTTAAATTTGGCCAAGCCCCTCACCCCCCAATTGGCACTCCTGCCTCAACTCTGATCAGTAAGTTGCACTGTTGGCACTCTGCACTTTGATTAGCATATTGATGTTCCATTATTTTTATATATACACCCTCTCATTTCTCTTTTGGCTCCAAAAACAATGCTTACTGTAAGTCAGGGGTGGGGAACCTGATCCATGGAGGGCCGGTCGGGGTGCAGGTTTCTGGGATGACCACTCAGTTAGCCAATAATAAAGCAGTGGTTCTCAATTCCAGTCCTGGGGACCCACTGTTATTGGCTGATTGAGCGATCATCCCAAAAACCTGCACCCACACCGGCCCTCAATGGATCAGGTTCCCCACCCCTGGCTTAAGTGGTCTACTTATGGGGCTGCTAGAGAAGTTATTCTGCCCCTGATATTCATCATAGATACCCCAAGAAAAGACTAACAATGGAGAGGGGGATGTACCAGGCACTTTTTATTTTAATGGTCATGCCTAACCTGCTAAGAGTAGAACCAGAACAGAACATCTGTGCGTCTATTAAATTTATAGATAACTTTGGTATGAAAATGAAAAGGGGTAAACAAAGGCTCAGATGTAAATCTTATTTTTTGATAATAGATTTAAAAAGTGACCTTTACATTTGTTGGTTACACCACTCAGAATGTTTATAGCTGAAAAGAAGGAAACTGATTTTAAATAATCAGAAGCACGAATGGGAAACAACATCCGTTTTTTCCATCATTTTGTAGAAGCCAATGAGATACTTGCCGATCCTGTTTTCTAGACTCGATACATATAGGCTTTTCAAGCAGCGCAATCATCTCGGATGATGGGATCCAGCTAAACTAATCCGTTCCTGAAATGCGTTCAAGGAACCGATTTAACCGGATGATTTTCACCGCCATTAACTAATCCAAGATGAGGCTTCTGATTTTGGATGATTTAAGCGACGTACGGAGAATACCCCCCAGGACTGGAGTTTGACACCCCTGGAAAAACAGACAAAGAAACACCAGGGCAAACAAGGATCAGGTGCAACTCAATCAATTAACCAATCAAAGGACGGGGGGGGGGGAGAGGGGCACTACTAATGCTAACAAGCACAGAGAATCTTGGAAACACAGGCAAACAGAAAACCAAAAATCAAACACAAGGATTACTACTAAGGAACAGATACAATGACCAACTAGGCAGGACACAGGCAGACACTTAAATATTCTGGAACACCAAGGCAAACAGGGTAAACAGATAAACCAAAAACTGGGAAACACTTAAATAACAGAAAACTGGCCTTGAACTCACTGACCCAAGGGATAATAAAGCCACACACTCAGCCCACTGAGCTATTCAGCAGTCTGGGGAGGAGGGGAGAAACACTAGGGACTTGGGTAACTGGGGTGAAGGGCAAGACACACTGAGGAGGACAGGATGGCGCACAAAAGAGGCAGGGTCGACCAGATGCTCACCCTCACAGCTCGGCTTGTTTAGAGCCACGCCGCTGAGGAAATGGCACATGGAGCAGGTAAAGTGTGACACACATGATTAATGTATTAATTCATTACTTAATACGATCTGTGACTGTCCGTTGATCATCTCAGAACCGCTTACTCACATATTTTACTCTCAAATTTGTAAATCCGATCAATACCCACAATCAAAATTACTAATAAATTATATACTGAACAAAGGGACAGTTGACTTGTTGGATTTACTTAAATCATGTCGATACGATGTGTGTATATATATGTAATAGTTTTCATACATAACTCTTTAACTGAACTCAACTCATGGGCAGTGATTTCACACAACTAGAATGAGGATTCAGAAAATGAAACATTCTAAGTTTATGCATTCACTTCGTGTTCTGAGAACAAAACACAGTTGAGTTAATCTCATAAAATCTTCTAATGTCTAATTTTAGACTCATGTTTAACTGAGTCACTTTCATTCACCTTAAATTAGGTATATAATCTAACAGCAAAAGTGGTTTATTTCACAGTAGGATCAATGATGAATCACGAAAAAAGGTACCTACGAATAATTCAAAACAAACTGAGAAAACTGTATTAATTAAAGGCTGACTTGTGCCCAGGTTCGGCTCCAACACTCGGTACTGTAACAGGGTTGGCAGTAAGATTTTTTTGGGGGGGCAATTACATATATAAAAAGTACACTTCCTCCTCTTGGCTGGATGGGCTAGCCTTCTGATTGGGTGGGCCGGGCCCGCTTGTACCTGTGTTTTTCAAAAGACCAGTGGACATGACTGTGGTCAAGCTATCCGCGCTTTGCAGATTTACACGGTCAAATCAACCGCGCTTAAATCGTGTTGTGCACGCATAGACATACCATTACGGTATCAGCTCGCGTTTAGGAAAATGACACTCAATATAATTAATTTCTTACTTTCTCACAATGTGTAAACAAGTCATATTGGATCTAAAAGGCAAGGTCTAAGACTATTTCCAGACAAAATAAGATCAACTTTTACTGTACCATTTTTAAGAATAAGGTACTTCTTCAAAATCTGTCATTTTCCTTACCTCGAGCTGATACCGTAATGTTAGGACTATGCGTGCACCTCACAATTTAAGCGCGGATGATTTGACCGTGTATCTGCAAAACGCGA
>JAODKN010016354.1:0-11606 GCA_026774425.1 Petrocephalus zakoni | reverse complement strand
CCGAACTGAGCCAAACCAAAGTGAGCTGTACTGAACCGTGTCGTACCGTACTATGCAGTGGAAAAGCGCCATAAGGTGTGTGAATCAGCATAGCGTACATCGCCTTTAATTACAAATGATTTGGCTATAGTACAGCAGTGCAGATTAGGCAAGAGCAAGCAAACTGTGCTTTTATGCATCAGCATTCATAGTGAGTTAAATCAGCTTCTCTAATGAATCACTACCCAGACGATGCTCGCTCAGTACATGCAAGGCAAGAAAATGCATGATTAAATTACATTTATTCGATTATTAAATTCAATTTTCTATGTCACTGGGATGGGGTGATGCTCTTTTCAAACTGCAATATGTGGCAATTTAGTGGTAATTTAGACAGACAGACTTACTTGCTTGCTTTTTTGATCCCAATCAAGTCAATGTTTCACTGAAATCGGCGATGAACCATTTGTATATTTGTACAGTGCGGCCAGATTTAATAGGGCCAAAAAAGAAAATGATAAAACACAAATACAATGTCCACTTTGCCATTTAGTTTTCAATGTCTATGCGCAAAGAAATAAAATGAAAAATAAAATCACACATGGGAGTCAATGGAGAGGAAAACATTTAACATAAGATAAAGTCCATATTCCTAGGATTTCAGTTTGAATTTTTGTGAGGTATAAGTGTTTATGACCAGATATGTCTGAGGGAAATTTGGTGATTACTGGTAGCTGTTTTGGTAATTAAGCCGCATTCCGCTTTTCAACTTTTAGCGTTTTAGTATGTCCCCCGGCATGTGCATGCGGGGAAAAGAGGCGACGAGCCACTTGGGGCTCAGACACACAAAGGGGGTTTATTGGGAGCACAGAACAGAACTGGGGAAACTACAAAATTAACAGACCACGAGGATTCACAACAAAAACTAAAGGAACCATGACTAAACACAATTGAACAGGGAATAGGGAACAGGGGGGTATTCCAAGAAAGTCGCAAAAGAAAGCCAGACTTGCCCGGAAAAGTGAGACTCGATATAGCGCCATCTCCCACTTAAGCCTGAACTCGTTCCAATAACATAGTTCAGGCTTTTCTCAGCAAGGCTATTTCAAGACTTGCATAGTCTCACTTAGTGCGCGCACCTGAGATATTTAAGAAGCCCAAAAGAATGGATGGTCGTTGTCATGCTTGCGGCGGGAGGAATGACCCATAACTGCAGGCTGCTGGTATGAAGCCCCTCAAAGGGGTGTTTATTCAAGGAGCGGGGAGAAACGGGAACGCAGGCCACAGGTAACACAGACAACAACCGACAGGGCTAACAGCACTCAGACTAACTAATAAAAGGCAGGACATCAGGGAGCAAACACAAGGCAGGTGTGCTGGGCCAACAAGGGATAGAAATGGAGGGAAAAGCTAAACAGGACTCAGGTGTGTCTGTCCCCAAGCAGGACTCCATTAAACACCCCTGTAGAAGAAAGTATTGCTGTGTATGACATTCCAGCAGTTCAAAAGACACCCATCCCCCCAACATGAAAGCAATGTGTACCAAATAGCTTTAAAAACTGTTTGACTACATCTCTCAGTTTCCATTAAATGTACATGTTCAGTGAAAGTGGCTGATATATTCTCTTGCCTTCTGCAACCTTGTGTGCCAGTGAGGATGCTTTAAAGATCCTGGAGTCATGGACAGAGGTTGGTCTTTTTGCCTCAACACTGAAAATGAGGCAATTCTGATCACAGATCATTTAAACACAGAGAATGGGTTCAGTGATACAGCACACTTTGCCTGGCAGAGTATTCATTGTTCTGTATAAAATGTTACATCCTATTCAGTGCTAAATCCCTCCACCTGACAATGTATAGAGTTTCTCCAAACCTACATACCTGTATATTGAGGCTGTGGAAAGATTTTCTGTTCATGTAGTCTGCCTCCATTGGGCCAGCTGGGGCCTGGATCTGTACATGGGTGCAATCTATAGCACCCAGGACATTTGGGAAACCTCAGGGCGGGGTTTAACTTAACACAGACATAACTATACTTAATATAGCCTAGAGGCGACTTTACATTCAAGTGTATTTTAACTGTCACATACCTGCTATTGCACAGAAATCCTCTTTGATCCTCTGTGTTGGCTGACTGCCAGGAAAGGTGACAAAGATGTCCAGAAATTGCCTCAGAGCAAGGTATACCTTTCTTATTTCACAGCATACCGTTGCTTTACCCAGATGCTCAGCATCACCAACACTGTAGAGGAATGTCCCACTGGCAAAGAACCACAGTGCAATGCAGACAGACTGCACTGTGGTCAGGGCTTGGCCTTGCCATGTGGATTTGCTGAGGTGTGGTTCAAGCAGGACACATAGGTACACTATGCTGGGTCTGCTGAACCCATATCTCTCCCGCAGACAGTCATCTGAGAAGGCAAGAGGGTTTATTCTGTCCCTAAAGACCCTTGAGGCTGGTGGTCTGAATGCAAGAATTGAATTATTCTTGCATTCTCTTCCACGGGATCTTCTATGAATGGACAGGCATACTCGTGTGTCTTTCTTCTTCTTTGAGCTGACTCTCCATGCAGGTGTTGGTCTCACTCAGTAATGCTTAAATAGGCCTGGCCTTAATTAGCTTATTCTCATTAATAATTAATTAATTAATCGTTAATGATAATTATTTTTATTCTTGTTGTGATATTTGTTCTAACACACCCATGTAAAGCGCCCTGGGACAACTCTGTTATGAAGGGTGCTATATAAAAATCAACTGAATTGAATTGAATTGAATATTTTAAATGTAATAAAACCCTTTATGCTGCCATGTTATTATTAGTATATGTATATTTTTGTCTGATTCCAATTGCATTTATTGTATGAGATTTGCAATACTGTAAGGATTTAATATTTTAAAACAATGAAAACGCTGAGACTCGACGTTTTTAGTCTTTATTATTTTTTACATGAGTAGTGATAACGCGGGAATTCGTATGACGGAACGATCGCTCAGGAATCTGTTTCCACACGTCCGACATTCTTTAAGACAAAGCTTAACTAAGTGAGAAAGTTACCCTGGTCCGGAGCAGGTTACACCCAGTGTAAGTTACCATGGTAACACAGCAGGGATTCATTTAAACCGCTTTGATGGAACGGAACTCCTACTTAACTAAGTGAGACTTATTGAAATAAGTCCAGTCTCTTGGAATCCAGTTTTTTGGAACAGCCTCCAGGACTAGAAAATAAGCAGAATGACAACAGGCATTACACAGTAAAATATGCAATGGCAGACTAAGCAGCGGAAGCAGCACAGGGCAACAGGCAACAGGTGGAGTGACGTACAATAACGAGCACGGGACTGGGGAACTCTGACAAACACTGAAACTAGGAAACACTAACCAGACACTGGGAATTACCCCACTAGGATAATTAACATGGAACAAAGATACAAACAGAACCAGAAGTGAAGAGGGCACAAGGAGGGCAAACCTCTGACAGGGAATAAAACGGAAGACAACAGGGATACAGAAAACCAATAAATACAAAAGCAAATAAGCCTGCCCACTGGCCAACCTCAAACCTATGACTGGAGGTTTCATCTTTTTCTTGTGTACTGCTGCCTTTGAGACTGGAAGCAACCTGCTGCTCAGTGTAGCCTCCTGTCAACAGAACCAGGATTTAGAGGTGCTATTCACACGGTCAAATCATGTGTGCTTAAAATGTGTGGTGCACGCATGGACATAACATTATGGTATCATTGTGTTGAGGAAAATAACGCAAAGTGATAAAGTGCATAGGACAACTGTTAAACATTTATTGTAATATGTATGAAATACAGGATGCGGTAAAACAAACCAAAATATAAAAATGGGGCAGTTCGTGTCCTGGGAAAGAATATTGATTTTCCGGGACAGTTGCCCCCAAACAATCATGGGAAATAAAATACAGATGCATTTTCGCACCGCCGACAAGTGGCAACCCTATACACGACAGTATGGCAGCATCCCAGTTAACATCTGCACGATAAATTTAATGAAGCACGCTGCAAAACTTCCTCTTCCCAAAACTTCCAAAAGTTATAATAGGACTCTAATAAATAATCACTGCCATTGCCATGCCAGTTATGTTTAGGCAGGTTACATTCCTAAAACAGGAACAACTGCATCTCATTATTCTTCTCTGTAGTTTGTGTGTGTGTCTGTGTGTTTTAATGAAAGTATAATTTCCTCTTCCTGAACGGGCAGTATTGCTGGTAATGCGGCTTGAGCCTGTCGCAGACAGTATTGGGAATTAGGCTCGGGTACACCCATGACAGCGTACTAGAAACAGAGATACCAGTTAAACTAACTGCTACTCAAACTGCAAGTCTTTAGGCTGCATAAGGAAACCCACACTACACATACCGTAAAACTTGATGGAAGTGGGCTGCAAACACCTAACCTTGGCCATGTGAGATAGTACTTCTACCCACTCAGCCACACTGGTGCACTGAGCTTAGCAAATATATATCAGTTTCTGTGTCTAAGCTGAACGTCAACTGGGGGCGCTGTTCGCCAAAATATCGAGGTAGTCTAAAGCTGAAGAAACTACATATGAGAACACCTGGTACAAGAGCAGCATGAGGAAAACAGGATTAAACAAGGTTGCGTGACTGTTATGAGGAGTTCCATTATAATGTTCAGCATTGTATTGTATTTCTCCAAACTACCCATCCAGTTTTTGTAACTGCTTGTTCTATTCAGAGTCACAGGAACCTATGGGCACAAAGCAGGGAACAACCCAGGATGGGGCACCAGCCCGTTGCAGGGTACATTCTCACCAAGGGGTAATTTGGTAACTCCAGTTGACCTCAGTATGCTGCTAGACTGTGGGGGGGGAAACCAGAGTAGCCAGAGGAAACCTTACAACAAAATGGGGAGAACATACAAGCTCCTCATACTCTGAGCTATAGCAACTACTTGAACTGATCCTAGCATTGTGACACAACACTGTGTCAGAACACACACACTCACACACAGATGATTATCACTCAGGACATCGATCATTTTGTTACATGAATGTGCACCTAATAGCAAAACATGTACAGTGCTTATTCACTCTTAAACATGTCCCAGACCATTTTATTGTTACGTGGAGGTATTGCTCAGCGGTGGATTAGACAGCAGCTCAAGATATGCCTCATTCAAATCCAAGTGCCCTCTGCATAATTATCTTTTTATAGGGGTCTGCAGGTGGGGACTCTGTGCCTGTGATCAGAAGGTCGCTGGATCAAATCCCTTGGTTGCCTGAGTGATGTCACCACTGGGCCTTCAAATAGGGCCCTCAACCCCAATTGTTGCCGGGGTGCTGGAGGCTGGCTCACTCCGTGCTCTGACCCTAAAATTGCTCTCACCTCTATGGGCTGGTTTCCCGGACAAGGGTTAGCCCCTGAATGCAGCGGAGGGAGCGCATATATCCCGCCAATGCCAGCTGATGCCTATTCCAAGGTGCAATGCTAACCAGTGCCTCAACAAGGACTGATTTCGGGAATTCCACGAGTAAGACTGTTTCTCCTCATGTGACTCTTTTTGTTAATTTCACGACATTCTACTGATTTTTGGATCATCTTTGTAATTTGGATTGTTGACTGGAGGAACTAATCAATAGCCAATAAAATAATATATACATACCTGAGACTGGAAATTTTGTTTAATTACTATTATGGTCAATTATGCCTAATGTAGCTAATTTGCATAAGAGCCACATTTCTATCTATTGTATGTGCTGTTCTATGTGCTTTCTAATTAATTATAAAATGTCACGCTCGCCCCGCTCTGCGTGTCTTTTCCCCGGTGTTTCCCTCAGGCGGGGCTTGATTAGCCACACCTGAGTCTGGTTAAGCTTTACCTTGTGTTTCAATCCCATTGTTAGCCCAGCACACCTGCCTTACGTTTACTCCTTGATGTCCTGCCCTATATTAGTCAGTCTGCGTCCTGTTCCCCTTGTCGGTTATTGTCGATGTTACCTGTAGCTTTCAATGCCCGTTTTTCCCCGGTTCCGAGAATAAACACCCCTTTGAGGGGCTTCATACCCGCAGCCTGCATTATGGGTCGTTCATCCCGCCGCCAACATAAATAACGTCCACTTAATTTAGCATCTGCTTGGCAGCAAAAACAGAAATAATGGTTATATAATTGTATATAATTGTAAATAAATGTAGGCAACAAGAAATTCTGCATACAAAATAAAGTTTAGTACAAGACTAGGTTTAATCTTTGTCTGGGAAACTAGCCCTATGTATACAAAGGAAGATACGCAAAAAAGAAAAGGGAAAAAAAAAACAATTGCTCACAGGGATGAATAAATTATCACCCTTCTATTATTCTTCTAAGTGGGTGTAACCAGGTACTATGAGTCTGTAACCTGCAATTTTTTGAGATGTAACTTTTTATATTACTTTAAAGTTCTATTTTTCAGGGTTCTTCAGCTGCTGTTTTTTACTTCACACTATAGACAAACTTATGTGTCTACTTTAGATTAAATTCTTTCATCAGTTATATCTTGTCAACCGGACACTCTCCAATCATCTTTATGTAAATTCTTTAAGACACATTTTGTCAGCCTTAGACTCCGAAGCACCTGTCAGCCAAAAATCAACATTTTTAAACAATTCAGTGTTATATTCTTACTTTAGCCATAGTGGCACTTCAGACATAAGACTCCTATTGTGTGTACATGACAATGCATTCTGTACATATAACAGGAAAACTCCTAAAAGACTTGTATCATTTTGATGGCTCGTGTACTCTGGTGTTTACATTTCTTTGTGCATCATACTCATCATTTTGATGTTTACCTAATAGAGTATATTAATGTAATAGTACAGATGCAAGAAGAGTTTAAAACAAGAAACAGAAAAACAGAAGTGATATAGCAAAGGTTGAATAATAGGTACACTATGTGCTTTATAAAGTGAAACTACTTACTAGCTGTAATATGTGGTGAAACTTTAGCTACAAGCAATCACCAGACCTCATCTGAGAAGTTACTTAATGTTATCCAGGATGAGAATTAAAGAAGAATTAGATCTTATATCTAAATAAGAATGAAATCTTCCTTTTTTAAAAAATTTAAATAAACTGGTGGGAGGAACATCATAACCCACATTTTTTAATCAAGAAAATACAGAAGAGCATTAAGGCCAACTAAAACATTATAAAACGTTTTGTGAAAGAAGTTGAAATAAACTTTTTAGATTAAAGCAGGAAGTTGAGGTAAAAGCTGAATAGCATGTCCTAGTACAGCGGTTCCTGATGTGGGGATCCCAAAATAATCTGTAGAATATATATCTATAAAGGTACCTTGAAAAATATCCCATTTTAACCGTAACCACAACCAGTGGATTGTAATACAACTACCCAGTTTCAGAACGCCTTGTCCTGTCCACCATTTCCTCATATGGCCTGCAGGTGTCTCTGCCCATCCAGTTACATTTTCTGTGCACCCCATTTTCCTTTGCTTCCTGACCATGTGACTGTGCACCATGCATCCCTAATCACTGTGGGTCTCAGGCTGGCCATAGATTAGCCTCAACAATGCTGGGTAATACCTGCAATACCTGTTGTCCGATGTTATTATGTTCCTTGTGTTTCATGTTCTTGTGTCTAGTGTTGCAGGGTGGGCAATCCACTGGCATTTCTGAGAGCTACCACCCCACGAACCGCTGTGGCCAGAAGTTCAGAACCATGCAAGGGCGAAACAAACAGTTAGCTGTCGGATTCCCTTCCCCCAGGATTCGCCAGTGAGGACATTTAAACCATGAGGGGAAATAGGTGGGTTGGAGCTAACCTTATTCATCACTATTCCCTTGATCAGGAAGCCCCTGAGGCGGCTGCAGCGTGGGTCGCCAAGCGGACACGCACTGCTTCTTCCTGGGATCGCCAAGCCGACAACCCTGCCCCCTCACAACAAACTGCCAGCCGACCAAGACACCCTGAATACTACTATGGCCATAACCCCTGAGGAATAAGGACCATAAACTAAACACAACTAGAGAACCAAGAAAACACCAAGAACAAGACGGGGGAGATGAGCAAAGTAACAAAGACACGGCCACACTCAGTGGCTCACTGGGGAAATTAACTAAAGCAGGAACTTAAATGCACAAACCAAACTGAGCCAATGTGTACTCAAGAGTGAAGCATTAACAAGACAACTAATGAAACGGAACAGAGAGTGACAAGCAACTGGTGCGACTAATGAACAGGGATACTCACAGAACTAGGAAGGTTAACAGACAAACTAGGAAACACTAATCTTACACTAGGAATACCAGACTGATTACAGAATTCAATGGTACAAAACAAAACCAGAACCTAACATAAGGAGGGTGGACCACGGGTGGGAGAACTAGGACAGAACACCAGCAGGAAAACCAAGATTCAAATCTACAAACACTAAGGAAAACAAAGTCGAACAAGACACCCCAAAGTAGATGAGGCTGGGTTTTGCCAGCCCAAAAGTACACCCAGTCTGAGCCTCACACTACACCCAGCAGGCTCATTCATTCTGAGCCTCACACTCAGCCCACTGAGCTATGTGGCAGCCTAGGAGCAGGGAGAAACACCCAAAGGTAAAAGGTTCAAAGACAGAAGAGGATGGGATGGCCAGTGACACCTACTGGCCAAACGGGGAAGATACACAAGGAGTGGGGTCAGACAGTACAGATTCCGACATATATGCTGTCTCTCTTGGTGCGCTCCTATCCTGTGCCTGCTTGGCCAGCAGAGGTCTCCCCAGTCCTCACATATGTCCCTCATCCAGCCCTTGTTGGTTGTGATTACTACTCTCACCAAGACTCTCTGTTTATCTCTCGTCCATTGTGGTATGTCTTTGGTTAGTCCTTAGTCCCCAGTGTATATAGGTGCCTCTCCGTCCTGTGTTCCCAAGTCCTGGATCCGCGTATCACTGAAATCCCTGTAAGTCCATATGGGGACTTTCCAAAACACTGTATTCCTCCAATAAAGTCCCCTTAAGGGTATTCCTGATTTTTGGGGTCTCCTCCCTGTGCTCTCAGACATGACACACCATCACTGACAGGTTTCTACCATTTATCTTTAGATTTTGTAAGTTTATTTCGACCTTAATTTCAGAATGTTTTATAATTTCTTCTCCTTTTGGGTGGTCCTAATGCTCATCCATAAGAAACAGATTCCACTCCCGTTTAATCACTTAGTTGGATTCCAGCTCTGTTGTTCTTGCTCAGATAGTCATCTGAGCACAAACAGAATACACATTTCAATAGCTGCTAGAAATGCCCTACAGTACATATCTTTTGCATCTGACTTCAGCTGGCTTGAAGTGCATGTTAGCACATTGGTAAACACACAATTTCTAATACCATGTAATGAGCTGGCATCTTGTCCAACATTTTTCCTACCCTTAGCCCTGTACTTCCTAGTACTGGCTCCAAGCAACAAAGACTCAGATCAACCTGCTAAAAATATGAAAGAAATACATTTTAATGTAACTTGAAATGCATTAATGGGTGGGTAAACATTTTAGTTAGAATACTGAACAGTATTTTTGTTTTTTTGCCAAAACAGAACAGTTTGATCATTACTCCACGTAACCCAAGTAACAGTGTTTCCTGTTATATATTAAGCTACCTAGCTTCTGTAGAGACTGGCAATTTCACTGTCTCAGGTGTATTTTAATAAGATCATTTAACCTTCTACATTGTATCATTTATGTATTTTTCTAGTGCCCCCTGACCATGTACGAGATAAGAGTTAGGAAAATTGATGGATGGATTTATTTTGTTTTGAAGTAGCAACACCCAGGATTTCAACAGATGCCAACATGAACAACAACAAAATTGTCAGTACATTTTGTAATTCTGGGCAACATACACATCTGTCTACAACAATGATCTGACCACCGGGAAGTAGATCACCGATCCTCTGTCGGCTACACTGCCCCGCTTCATGTATTGGAAACTGCTGTCTTCTCTTTTTGCATATAGCAAAAGTGTAACAGTTTAATGCTCTAACTTATCAGTCCCTCTCTTTCTCAGTTGAACTGCTTTAAACAGCTAAATCATATGAGAATCTCCAATGAAAGACATGGTTATATGCAAAATTGTTTTCAGTCTTTTTAGCAAAATGTACCTCATTCATGCCAGTGACATTGACAGAAAGCATCACCCAATGCACTCAAGCAATAATGGCCTCACCATTATTTTTCTTAGGAAATGTCTTGTTGGTCTTTAAGCAATAAAGAAGCAAGTAAAAAGCACAACATTCTTATGACTAATGCAAGGCCATGTGAATCGCAATCCTCAGTTGTGACTGTGCATGCTCCACTTATAGGCACTTTCAACAAAGGTGCGGGTCTTGGCAATAAAGTGATATTTTACTGGCCATGTGCACAAGTACAGCTAAAGGTGCCCTGGAATTGGTCTTTGCCTGGCCATCTTGCTCTCTATGAGATACACAGACTCATGCAGGTGAGAGCAAGCTTGGGGTGACAGCACAGGGCCAGCCAGTGTACAGCACCCCTGGAGCTGGGGGTTAAGGGTTAAGGGTTTATTCTTAATATATTAACAATCTAATATGATTTTTGGAATAATTGTTGCATATAGTGTGGTTTTTAAGAAAACAAAGTGTATTTAATTATTTTTGCTAATTATGTTTATTTTATTTTTAGTTTTCGACATGGTTTAACGTCTGGTTTAACATTTACTAAATTTCACCCTCATCCCAACCCCCCCCCCCACCTTATTTTACCAAATGCCATTCTATCTGAGACTTAGGTGACCTGCCCTCACCCTGACACCTGACAGATCTGTGGGCACTGCTGACACAGCTGTCAGTCTAAATGCTTTGGCTGTCTTAACACCCAGCCCTCCCCAGAAGAATGGGTGCCAATTAAAAACTGCTGGTCTTGAAGTCAGAACAGCCAGATGAGGAATCGGTTAGAGTGAAATACAAAATGAAATCACTTTTCAGATCCCAATGGCCTGGTCGTCTTGAATAAAAGAAAGTGAGTAAGAATGAATCAGGAGAATGAATGGGGCACACCCACACACAGTGTGCCAGTCCAAGGCAGGCTATCAATTTAAATAACACAATTAAAAGTACTTAAATTTAAATGGATTTGATACTCGTTACTTTTGTCTTGCATGAAAATATTAATTGACAGAAGCAGTATATTCCCCTAATATTCTGTTTATGGTCTAACCTCATCCGACATGAATGAATGGGTCATATTAGGTACAGTGATAGCTAAAACTTCACAGTCACACTACGCTGCCACACTAAAATAATAAAGGATAACTACCCAAAACAGCACACATGCATACTGTAGCAGAGGCCGACCAAGACACCCATAGATTAGCAGAGACATGTCGCAGAGACATCGTTACTGAATATTGATTTGAAATTTCATTGATGTCTGTGTGATGTATTTCATCAGCAACACAATGTTAATGAGATGACTATGCAACATTTAGCCTATATATATATATATATATATATATTAGTGATGTCAAATGATTAAAATTTTTAATCCGATTAATCACAGGGTTGTTGTGGATTAATTTCGATTAATCGCGATTAAATATAATTTATTTTTAATCTATATTAATCGCATTTCATTTTGCATGA
>JAODKN010016353.1:0-11609 GCA_026774425.1 Petrocephalus zakoni | reverse complement strand
TGTGCAGGCAGTTGTTGTTTCCCCTCAGACGCCATGCTGCAATGGCGATCCTGCGCGTAATTCTCAAAACACCCACGAGATGGCGGCGTTTATCGGTGAACCCGATATTACAAAACCGATAACCGATTAAATATCGGGAAAAATATCGGTAAACCGATATATTGGTCTATCTCTACATAGGACTAACCAAATGAGTCAGCTTTGTTGGCTGGTACACTACAGTTAGTTACCAGCAGCTCAATTTGAATTTCATGCTGAAAACCTTTAATTGCACGTAGTTTTCTCACCCTTGCTGACTCACCCATTTTCATATTGATACTCTTGCCTTGCAAGAAGAGAGAACAAAAGGTCTCTAGTACGTCTTGGACACCTGGGTTGCTTTGCAGTACCACATAAATAAATAGTCATCGTGAAATAAAATTATGCTTTATTCACCATTTACACAACTCGAACCAGCAAACTTCTGATCAGAGACACAAAACCCACCATGCCACACACATGTCATGTCCGGTCCTGCCTGACCCTCTGACTCCTCCCTGTCACGGCTCTAACAAGCCATGCCTGGTGCTCATTAAGTCTCACCTCACGTTCCTGCCCTCATGTTAGCTATTCCTAGCTGCCTCTTGTCTGCGCCCTTGTTAGTCCTGTATTTTAGCACCTCTTAGTCCTGTACTAGTCAGTTGCATCACTGACGTTCTGTTGTATGGTTTTCCGTGTTATAGACTCTCCTTTGATCCCTTGTGATCCTTTTGTTTGTCAGTGCCCTTGTTAAAATAAACCTATTGAAAGTGATTGATTGTTATTGTTGACACACCACAGCACAATGTGTCCTCTGCTTTTAACCCATTGTGACACAGCAGGGGGCAGCTATGTGAGCAGTGCTTGGGGACAGTACCTTGCTCAGGGTACCTCAGTGGTACTTGCAGGTTGGGGATTTGAACCAACAATCTTTTGATCATGCGGTTGTGTCCCTAACCACTGCACCACCTACCTGCCCTCTGTCCTTGTTTGCCCTCATGCCCACTCCCATGTCTTCCGTTCTGTCCCATCATAACACACCGCCCCCTTCATAGCAAGGATGGGGTTACCTTTCACACTGATGGAACAAAGATACATTTGCACTCATGCTTACAATTTCTCTTTATTTTTAAATAACGCCTTTCACAACAGAGTCTGCTAAGTTGCTTTTTATTAAGGTAGAATAATACAAAAATTGTAAAAAGAGAAGACTGCTTACTCTCTTATAGCAGATAGATGTGGAATGCACAGCAGCACCAGCAGCCATGGTTACAGTGTGTCATGTGTTAAATTGCAGATAAGCTAAACTGAAGTAATAGGTCTTCATTTGAGATTTAAAGACTGAGACAGATTCGGGATCCTGAACATAGGCGGGCTAACCATACCACAATATATATTACATAATTATAATATAATATCGCTTTTCTGATATTTTTGTCTTCGCATTGTCATCAATAATCAATGGAGAACAAATTAAATTAATTATTTTCATTATATTTCTTTGGTGGGCTACTATTTGTCTTACTGTATTACTATGTATTACTGTCTTTTATTTATGCAGTCATTTTTTATGTTGTGTGTGTGTCTATCGATTTATCTGGAATGCAAGAATTTGACATTTAACAATGACACAAAGATGTCAATTTTAAACTTTCAAACAGGAAGGATTGCTGCCTTCCTATGCAGTACATACTTTGTTTTTATCTAATATCCAGTTTTCTTTCACTGGTCTGTGTCATTTGTAAAGTCCTTAGTCCATTTTGTTTATGTGTGTAGTTGCAATGCTGAGCAGCCTGTAAGAAACAGCCCTATCTGGTGGATTGGGATGCCAGGGCTGTCATCTCATTCACTCCCAGTCAAATTTCAGAAAGAAACATGTAAATAGATTCAGCTTTATTGTCATTACACAAAATACAAGTATAGTACTCAGAAAATTAAATGCAGTTTGGCATCTAATCCAAAAATGCGAGATTTCCCTACTAGTCTGGGAGAAGTTTCCCCAAAGCTCCCATTTACAACCTCATAGTTGGACCCATTCAGTTGCATGGTTCTATGTAACTATGTAAGTTATTAAGAGTATTTCGGGGAAATGCACTCCTGATGTCTCTTTATAGTCTTTACATATTGTTGGTTATTGAATTGGTTGGTTCTTGCTTTGCTAGAATCTGTTGATAGCTCCTGTGCCAATACTGCTTACACTCATACCTGGGCATTCATTAGAAGCTTAGCCTAGCTGCATTCACTTAGCTGACTTCCTGATAGCACTTGCAGTATATTGCCAAAAGTATTGGGATGCCTGCCTTTACATATGCTTTAATATGGAGATTGCCAACCCTTTGCATCTATAACAGCTTCAGCTCTTCTGGGAAGGCTTTCTGCAAGGTTTAGGAGTGTGTTTATGGGAATTTTTGACCACCATTCTTCCAGGAGAGCATTTGTGAGGTCAGGCACTGATGTTAGAAGAGAAGGCCTGGCTTGCCATCTCTAATTGATTTCAGATGAGGCCTATTGGGTTGAGGTCAGAGTTCTCTGCAGGCCAGTCAAGTTCCTCCACACCAAACTTGCTCATCCCTGTCTTTATAGACCTGGCTTTGTGCACTGGTGCGCAGTCATGTTGGAACAGGAAGGAGCCATCCCCAAACTGTTCCCACAAAGTTGGGAGCATGATATTTTCCGAAATGGCTTTGTATAATGAAGCACTAAGAGTTCCTTTCACTAAAACTAAGAGGCCAAGCCCAACCCTTGACAAACAACCCCACACCATAATCCCCCCTCCACCAAACTTTACACTTGGCACAATGCAGTCAGGCAAGTACTGTTCTCCTGGCAACTGCCAAACCGACTCGTCGATCGGATTGCGAGACAGAGAGGCTTGATTCGTCACTCCAGAGGACAGGTCTGCTCTATAGTCCAGTGGTGGTGTGCTTTATACGACTGCATCTGACACTTTCCATTACACTTGATGAAGTAAGGCTTGGAAGCAGCTGCTCGGCCATGAAAACCCATTCCTTGAAGCTCTCTATGCACTGTTCTTCAGCTAATCTGAAGACCACACAAAGTTTGGTGGTCTGTAGCTATTGACTCTGCAGAAAGTGTGCAGAAAGTTGGTGACGTCTGCACACTGTGCACCCCAGCATGTGCTGTCCCCGCTCTGTGATTTTACATGGCAATTGGAACACCTGAATTCAATGATTTGTGTCCTAATACTTTTGGCAATATAATGTTTGTTTGCAATGTTCTATTAGCATCACTTATATGTAGAGTTGCCACCTTTCATTTGCGAAAAACTGAGACATTTGCTTTTTTTTTCCTTTGGGGGGTGGGGTGTGGTTAAATCATTTTTATACATGTACTAAATTATATACTGTATTATACTATTAAATATTCCAATATTTGTAAGGACTCTCTATTTAATTAACGCTACTTCTAGCCAGCAATTTAAGTCACAGTGAGCTTGTGGATGCCCGCGGCAGACAGACTGCTTGGGCGGTTGCTAGCCAATAAGGTAAGCTTTCATATATCTGCTACCAATCAAATAAAAGTGTAGGCTTGGCCAATCGTATCTGTGTTTTACCCATTTGTACGGGCACGGGACTGGATGTTCAACCCCAATTCCGGAAAAGTTGGGACGTTCTTTAATTTTGAATAAAATTAAAACTAAAAGACTCAAATCACATGAGCCAATATTTTATTAACAGAACATAGATAACGTGTTTAAACTGAGAAATTTTACAATTTCAAATTTGATGCTTGCTACAGGTCTCAAAATAGTTGGGACAGGGGCATGTTTACCATGGTGTAGCAGAGTTTCTGGAGTTTGGGTGTTGTAATTGGTCCCATTCTTGCCTGATATAGGTTTCCATCTGCTGAAGATGTTTGTGGTTGTCTTTGACATATTTTTTATTTAATGATGCACAAAATGTTCTCTATAGGTGAAAGATCTGGACTGCACGCAGGCCAATTCAGCACCTGGACTCTTCTCCAACTAAGCCATGCTGTTGTAATAGCTGCAGTATGTAG
Source organism: Petrocephalus zakoni (assembly GCA_026774425.1). Taxonomy (NCBI): domain Eukaryota; kingdom Metazoa; phylum Chordata; class Actinopteri; order Osteoglossiformes; family Mormyridae; genus Petrocephalus; species Petrocephalus zakoni. The sequence goes on along the minus strand of JAODKN010016353.1, from coordinate 7,571 downwards.
CTTTGTCCTGCTGAAATACACAAGGCCTTCCCTGAAATAAACATCGGAGCATACAGTCTTATGCAAAAGTTTGGGCACCCCTCGATAAATAACATATTTTGGTAATTTTTTAATTGAAAAGATGTAAACACAGTCTCCCTAGGAAATGGAAAAAATACCCAATCTTTTCAGCAAACATTGAGGTTTTTCATTCCATAAATTGAACTGTGCCATGTGGAAATGCAATGCAGAAAGAGTCATTGCTTTTCAGAGAACGTGACATGATGAATATTGCTTTGCATCTTATTTAACTACCATCAAGATGGAAATCTTGGCCAGTTACAGCCATAGCTTATTGCAAGTGTTTCAGGAGCCACTCTACTTATAGAAAAACAAGCTGGAAAAACAAGAAAAAACAACTATTGCATTCTTAACAGCACAAACACAGATACTTCACAGATAGAACAATCTGGTAACAGCAATCACAAAGAATCACATGATCTGTAAAAAGTTCTGGGCCCGATTTCCCGATAACGCACACTGTTACTGCGCTAAGAAGACTCTTAAGAGTGGTCCGGACCAACCTTACGAACATGTGACTTACCAAAGATATACTTAGTGTACGAACGCTTTGGGAATCGTTCCATAACGTTAAGAGAGAGGTTAAGGTACAACTTAAGAACTACTTAGCGATAAGAAGGTTTTGGGAAACCGGGCCCTGGTTATTTAGAAACTGCTGTTAGTGTGCATGTCATATAGTGAATATTGAATTGAGTTTAAAAAAAATCACGAATCAAATCACAATACCTGTCAGATAAATCACAATTAGATATTTTCTTAAAATTACCTTCAGATGAGCTCAAGAACAGTGCGTATGGAATGGCCAAACAGCTGCATTCGAGCCTTATATCACCAAATGCAATGCAAAGCCTAGGATGCAATGGTGTAGAGCACACTGCCACTGGACTCTAGAGCATTGAAGATGTGTCCTCTGGAGTGACAAATCACGCTTCTCTGTCTGGCAATTCGATGACTGAATCTGGGTTTAGCAGTTGCCAGGAGAACGGTACTTGGCTGACTGAAGTGCCAAGTGTAAAGTTTGGTGGAAGGGGGATTATGGTGTGGCGTTGTTTTTTCAGGGGTAGGGCTTGGCCCCTTAGTTCCAGTGAAAGGTGAGTTCCAGTACAAAAAATTCAAAGAGTTTTGATTGGTTATACTGCCACTTGTTTGAAATGTAGAACGACATACCCAGCAAACTATAATTCAATTCAGTTTAATTTTTATATAGCGCCCTTCACAAGAGGGTTGTCCCAGGGCACTTTACATGGGTGTAGAATACACTGATAAAATACATAGAATTAAAGAAGACAGAACAGAGAGAAAATGAATTAGGGTCCCATGGTTTTTAAGCATACACACACCCTTAACATAGGCCAGGGATGGGGTTGGGGGGAGGGGGCGTGGGGCAATCATGCTGCCCAGAAATACAGGACAAACCTGGAAGGGTATAATTGGGAGGAATGGCCGGTCTGATCTGAACCCAAGAGATGCTCTGTTATTGGTCTTAACCACAGTTTTTATAGTTGTTACAAACACCATGTTTGAACATGAGAATGTTTATAAGGAGGGCCATACAGAAGTCAAAGGTGTTAGCCCTTCCCAGGTGTGCCCCATAATGGATCATGACTTTACCTTGGTGTCCTCAATGGTAGGTAAGTGGATGTTTATAAGTGCACCTGGCAGCAGAATACCATAGGCTGCAGCTTAATGATTCATTTTGTAATCATACCATCAGACATGCAACTGACATCTGATAGTGAGCAGGATCAGATGGCAAGGGAAAATGACAGACAGAACTGGTGGACCCAAATGTTGCGATTGTATACTGAGACCTGGTGGACCCAAACATAGCAATGGTGTACTGAAACCTGGTGGACCCAAACGTAGTGATGGTGTACTGAGAGCATTTCACAGATTTCACTTTCCAGGAGATCTTAAATTCATGCCTCCTATAGAACTTCACTTACATTCCAAGGGAGATTGAAGAGATTTACACCCAAATGGACAAAGTTCCAGTCCTCCATTGCCGAGGCAGCTGTGCAGAACTGTGCCCATAAGATTGTTGGGCTTTCTTGGCTGACATGCCTCTTGAGCATTGTGTGGAGGTTGGGAACAGTAACTCTGGACTAGCAGACTTTCTTGAGGACCCAGTCCTTAAGAAAGAGGGCTGGAGGGAGTGCTCCACCTTCAGTGTGATCAGACTCCTCTGCCTCCCAGGGAAGATCTGCGCCAGGGTACTGAAGAAGACTGTCCATCTTTTGGTTGAACCTTGGATCTAGGAGGAGTAATGCGGATTTCATCCTGGTTGTAGAACATTGGATCAGCCCTCACAAGGATACTGGGGGTTTATGGGAGTCTGCCCAAGCAGTCCACATGCGTTACGTAGGAAAGGCACCTGACCCTGTTCCTCAGGGGGTCCTGTGGGGTATGCTTCAGGAGTATGGGGAGCCAGGTTTGCTATATAAACCGTAATAAAAAGGCGCCATCAATGAGACGACTCCCAAAACAAGAATGGTTTAACACGTGGAGACCACTGACAATTTTCCCTCCTCATCTTTTCTGATTGTTTTTTCACTAGTTTTGCATTTGGCTATGGTCAGCATCACTATTGGTAGCATGAGTTAATACCTGGACCCTACAGAGGTTGCACAGGAATTCCAACTCCTCCATTTTAAATAAAAATCTGATGGGTTGTCATTAGGTCTTTCAGCAGGATAATGATCCAAAACATAGCCAAATCAACACAGAAATGGTTCAGTGAGAAATTATGCTACTGCAATAAAAATTTATTTTACACATCTTTCCAAGGGGTGCCAATAATTGTGGAGGGCGCTGTATTATCAACATGGACAGTCATCTAATTTGTCCTGTTCCACCACTGAGGAGAAGAGGTGCGTGATGGTTTGGTCCTCTCTTTGGGCCTTAGAAAAGTCCTCTCTCCAAACAGGCAGTGCCAAAGAACCTGTAAATAGTTCCTGGACAGTGGTTTTCACCTGGCCCTTAGAACCTTGTGAGTCAGAGAGGGCCAAAGCATTTCTTTCAGTTACATCAAATAAACTGGACAACTCTAGATCTTCACCATACTTCCTTGCTTGAGCATGGGTCAACACACAAGTGGGGAAAACAGAGGGGTACTCCCTTGTTAGACCATAATTAGATCTAACTGGGATTGTAACAACCTCTGGCAGGGAAAACACTGTCCCACCATCCACAACGTTTCCCAATATTATGTCAACACCCTTAACAGGGAACTCCCAACCGAGTGAACCCTATAAACAAAGATGAAGTAAGATGGGCCTGACGTAAGGGCACCCTTAACGGATTCAAACCAATACCTCACACAATCACGTTAACCACAAGAGGACTTATCAGTGGAGTCAAGAACCTTGTCCAACACAAAAGACTGTGTTGCCACAGTGTCATGCAATATCTTAACAGTAACAGGTGCCTCAGCTTCAGAAACAGATAAAACCCATCTGCCATAAATGATGGATTGAATGTCTCCTCACTGTCAGTTTTACAACCCTCAACATCCACACTACTAACAGGGTTAGTCTGTGATATTTCATTCCAAACCTTACAGATGGTCTGGCATTTGACAATAGAAACAATCGCCTCCCCCAATGACCAGAAAGGAGGCCAAGCTGAGAAGTACCAACCTTTCACTGGTCATGTTTAACTGACTTAAATGTTTTAGCTGGTATATGTCCCTTGGGAGTATGGTTAGGACCATGTGGAACAAAAGCAGACTGGCCACTTAAAACAGACTTGAAAACAGTTTTCTGCATCTGCACAAACGTTGAGAGGGAGGCCACTTTTTGCTCATTCAGATGCACCACAATTGGCTCTAGTAGGCAGATCTTAAAATCCTCTAACAAGATGAGCTCTTTTAGCTGCTCTATAGTAGCCACCTTAGAAGCAGTACACCACTTATCAAACAACACTGACTTATCGCAGGCAAATTCTACATAAGTCTGATGAGTGGATTTTCTGTGCAAATGAAAGGCCTCAGGCACAAGCTCATACGCACAAAGCACCGCTGCTTTTACCACATCATAATCCAAAACTCTGTTGTATACTTAAAGAAGAACAAACCTCTTGAGCCTTACCAACTAACTGGCTTTGCAAAAGCAAGGACCACATGTCCTTTGGCCAGTGTAGGGTTGCTGCTACACGTTAGGAGCAGTAGGGGGTGTCTGCATTTGGATAGCCGTCTCTGCTGCCACAGAGCGATAACGCAATAGCTGCCTATCATACTTCTGGCGCTCAATTGCCAGTTCCAACTCCTTAAGCTTTATCACTGCTATATGGTCTAGTGGCACAGACTCAGCCTTGGGAGAAGATGCCTATGCTGTGACCAGGAGCAGTTGCTATGGACTCTGCCAAACGGTGAAGCTCTCGCCCCCTCATAAACAACGCCTGACTCACTCCACTCAGGAACAGCAGGCAATATACCTTCCCCAACTAATTTCTCCACAATCAGGCTTCGAATTTCACCTTTTCGTGCAGTATGAAAAAAGTCCACATTATAGAATCCAGCCACCATGTCCAACTCGGCCTTCTTACACAAGCGCAAGACCTCCAAAGATGGCCGGAGTACAAATGTCTCCAAAGAGAATGCCATTGTCAGACCAGGTCGCACACAACAATATAAGACTGATAACCAAATGCAGGATCCCACACAGTCAACAATCCACAGATGCCGAGAAAAATGCCCCCAAAAGGCCAAACACAAAAGGATCTCGGATGAGCTCCCACTTATTACGTCCCCCATGGGTAGGCCACGTAACAAATGACACGGGGTCCCTAAAAGGCAGTCACTACAAGTGCTGTATAGTTTATTGTGCTTAACCCACAAACCTGCTATATACATACCCTAAAAAAGTGTATTAAATAATAGTCATGCCATATCTCCAGGGGCAAGCCAGGCCAAAATAAACAAAATCCTAAACTGTCTCCACCCAACACACACACTAAACTTACCTACCAAAAGAAAGAAAAGAAAGTACATATAACTACCCTATCTCCCTAACTACAAGGAGGTGTACAAATGAAATGGTGCTCACCCCCTTCTAGCAATGATGGACGAAAATACAAACAATATCTACAAATATGTGCACTGTATTACCAAATGAAACAAACACAAACACTGAGGAAACACCCAAAGCACAATAAACCAATAGCAGAGCAGAGAAACACAAGCACAATCCTCTCTTCTCAGTCTTCACCCTCCGACCTTTATAATCTCTCAGGACTTCCCTCCACCAGGCCTCCAGATGTCATTTCGCCCCCTGTAGGAGAGGAGAGGAGAGGAGAGGAGAGGAGAGGAGAGGAGAGAGAGAGAATGAAAAAGACTATGGGCAAGTCAGTAAGGAAAGGTCTGGAGAATCCGTGGAGAATGTTATGCTGCTTGTAACATCATTCAGCATGACTGGTTTGGTAGTGGGTCAGTGATGGTCTGGGGAGGTATATCCATGGAGGGACACACAGACCTCTACAGGCTAGACAATGGCACCTTGACTGCCATTAGGTATCGGGAAAATCCTTGGACCCATTGTCAGACCCTACACTGGTGCAGTGGGTCCTGGGTTCCTCCTAGTGCATGACAATGCCAGGCCTCATGTGGTGAAAGTATGCAGGCAGTTCCTGAAGAAACAAAGGAATTGATCCCATTGACTGGCCCCCACGCTCACCTGACCTAAATCCAATATCCAATATCCAACACCTCTGGGACATTATGTTTCGGTCCATACAATGCTGCAGTCGGTTGCACCTCAGACTGTCCAGGAGCTCAGAAAAACTTCTTTACAAAGCAGGTAGTTAGAGTATGGAATAGTCTTCCTGTTAGTGTAGTACAAGCTAAAACCTTGGGCTCCTTTAAAACAGAGCTAAACAAGATTTTAACATCTCTGAGTTATTGGTTGAATTCTCTCCAAACAAGCTTTATGGGCCGAATGGCCTCCTCTCGTTTCTAAATTTCTTATGTTCTTATCTTCAGTGATGCCCTGGTTGAGATCTGGGAGGAGATCCCCAGAACACCATCTGTCGTCTCATTAGGAGCCTAATGATGCCCCTACCACATAATTTTTTCACTTTGATTTTTGGGGTGTCTTTGAATTCAGCCATCTGTAGGTTGATAATTTTCATTTTCATCAAACGATGTGGCATCCTTTCCTCCCTAAAACATTAGCCAGTCCATATCAGTATAGATATCCAGCATGATTTTTCTCCCATTGAGATGATGTGTTTTCAAAGTGTTCTTTTAAATTTTTTTGAGCAGTGTATGACATTTCACCAAGAAAACAGAAATAGTATGCCGATATGTAGTAATTTAAAGTTTTTTGGTATGACGTGATATGGCCCACTTCTGAAGAATGGGAGAAAAATAATACTGAAAAAATCAGTTATAATAGGTGCCTACTTATGCTGCTTGGCCCCTAATAATAACCATCAAGTTTAATAATAAATATAACTGCAAGCAGTAACTTTGACTTAGTCTTTTATTCGGAAGAGCATTGCCATCCCAGCAAACAATTTTCGGTTCGGCGAACGTTCCCCAGATTACTTAAGCGAACATTCCGCTAACGTAATTCAGGAAAGTTTCTTAATTAACGTCCCCTAAATGTTCGTTTTTGAGAAACTATACGGTTCGCGGAACGTTCTCCAAACGTTCGTAGGACATTCACCAAAAGTTCGCGGTAATTATATAAGGTGTATATTGAAATGTGGCATCGCCTAGTTTTTTTCGTATTATTCTTTATATCTTACCGGGTTTCCTCTAAGCGCAGCAATTACTGGACATGCAGTGTCTCTTTCATGGTCTGCCCTGCTCTGCTGCCAGTACAGCAACCACATATTTTTCAAAGTACGGTCCGTGTAACGTTTATCAGTTTGATTTTCTAAGCATAGACGGACATTTAGTTCAAATATCCAAAGTTGGCATTATAAAATTACTGCTCCTGGAGTCAAATATTTCAATATTGGAGTGATTCTCTCCCCAGTTCCCAACGAGGATTGCTAAAACAACGATCGATCTAGCCTACCACAATTACCAAAAGTCCCAAATAATCCCAAAAATATACCAACGTAAAACAACTTATAACGAATTATCAGAACTATATAACTAAATATCAGAAACATAAATTAAACATTTCGCTTAGCTTGTTCAAATGTATTTTTTATTATAACTAACATATTTTCAATGGTATAGGTGTATCACTAAATGTAAGTGCAGAAAACATCTCGTTGAAGCTCATTGCTCCTATTTAATCAGAATTTCGGGGTATTACAGGTAATTATCTCAGAAATCTTGTCAGGTTAGCTTAGCTAGCTTCCGTCGAAAATTAAATACGTGAATAAAATATATAAAAAAAATCTTAGAGTTCTGTCATGTTAGTGCGTGTAATGGTAAAAAAAACCCTGAATTTTACATGGAATCTTCTCAGTATGGAAGCCCGTTTCCGCCAGGTGGAAAAAAATATATAAGCCACGGAAACTCGCAATTGCGACTTAGTAAGTCACAATTGCGACTT
>JAODKN010016352.1:0-11611 GCA_026774425.1 Petrocephalus zakoni | reverse complement strand
GCCCATCAAGCTCGCTTGGGGAGAACTTTACTAATAGCTCAGAGTTGTTAAAATCTTATCTAGCTCTGATTTAAAGGTGTCCCATGTTCAGGGAGGTGATGCCAGAGGTTATAGGGACTCTGCATAGGTTATGAGGGCTGCGTGGCCTCAGCGAGTGATGGTGAGAAAAGCGTTGAGAGGAGGCAACTGGGACATACTCAGAAATACATACTGTAAAGTAATGCGAGAGAGAGTGACTTACGTGCCACCTCAGTTGGAGAATTGTCGTCGGTCGGTGGACTTGCACAGGTAGACTTGTTGGCCTTTGCACAAGTATGGTCTTCACACAACAGGTGCTTCACACGGAGCTGAAGCTACACTACAGTGCAGCTGAAGTGCCAATAATTACTGTGCTAAGTGCTCACAGCTGAGGACAGCAGTCCAATTAACACTATAAAGGCAAGGTGCATTGCCTCAGAGTAGCAGAAAATTACATGAATACGGATCTTCCTGAAACCACTGCAAGATGTCCACAAAGGGTGTCCACAAAGCAGGATATCTCAGTTACTGTAGCTGGGTAAAACAAGAAGTCATGATTGACCAACTCTTATTGGATAGTCATGACTTATATCTTCTTAACTGAACCCCTCTGCTTTGTGGAGCACCCCCTTGAATCTCTCCACCTACAGATATTGCCTGTGTAAGTTAGTGTTCTTGTGGCATCTAAGGCACTTTCAAATTCAGACCCGGCAAAAACAATATTCACAGCTATAGGGTTGATTATCGCTACAGATATGTGACCATACTTGGAAGTAGAGAACATACAATTTAAATGGAATGGTTCATTGTAACCATTATGTTATATATATTTTTTTTATTTATTTTACAAATTTATTTTTAGTGTGCGATTACGCGTCACTTGGTTTTTCAGACATGTTAAAAGACTCATTGGTTTACATCTGTTTCCTAATTTAATCACAATAGATAAAAATACACATAGAGGTCTAAAAAACATGTAGAATTTGATTTCTGTAAAACAGTCCATGCAGAGGAAAAGCTTCTAGCAGCTCTATAATGATTTAAGGCTGAAATTAAAATATACACAAAAGATCTACCTTATGTATTCTCTCCCCATTATCATTTCCTCATACCTTCAAAGGTAACATGTATTCCTTCATTACGGAGTGTTTAGCTGCGTAAGTGCATCAGAGGGTGCTGTTGGAGGTATCGTGGCTAGGCTGTATTGATTTGCTCCAGCCCAGTAGACAGCATAAATTGATTTCAGTGTTGCTTTTCTGGAGAAACCAGATCCCATGCTAGTGGTCTGGGGATCACCTTGCTCTCTGATCAATGCAGTAGGTGCCCCTTTAATTCAATGGACTCAGTCTCTATATTCTTTCCATATCCTAGGCTCCCCCCCTTCAGCATGTTATAATAAATATCAAATGGCCCATTATTTTATAAATATGTATAGGATGTTATATTCACATTCCTTCAGCAACTGAATCCAATTGGCAAGTTACAGATGTGTAGTAAAATGACTATTCTACTCCTTCAACTCCTGCAGGAAACCAACTTCTTAGAGAAGCAGTTTTTTATACTGTATATGTAGTAATATTACAGATATGTTATTATGCCAATACTGCTTGGTGTCTCCATATTTTCTGCAGTGTGTGTGTGACCGGTGATGTACCGGCAAGTCACACCTGGCACTGCTTTCCTAATGAGGGACTTGAGGCTGCCTTGGGTTGGGTTCAGTGAGAGCCAACATTAAATAGGCAGAGCACTTCTGAGTTACAATATCATTGCTGCTTTTGTGCATAGGACTCAGGTGCCTCAGTCAGAGGTTTGTTTTGAGGGCCATAATGAGTAGGCTTGTCAGCAGTCAGCAGGTACTAGCTGGGTGGTTTGGGTGGCTTGGGGGTCATGGTTCCCGTTAACTGGCATTTTGCCTTAGGGTTTTTGGTTGGCCAGTTTCTAATGAGGGGATTCATGATCTCAGATGGGCATCGCTCACCAGCTGGTGGGCTGTGCAGCTGCAGGGTTGTCTTCCGGTTTTTATGTGTGTCCTGGTTTTTCTTCCTGCACCTTCAGGTTCCCTGGAATTAGGGCAGAAAACCCGATGTGCTGGATGGGCGGCCCAGGTCGGGGTGTCATAGACCAGTACATGAATGCTAATAAATGGTATTTAAACCTGTATGTCATGAGCCCGAGTCATCCCACACAGGGTGCTTCCCCATCTTATGCCATATTCTGCCTGAGATCTCCCCAGATTTACTCTGTATCCTCCTTTGGATGATGGATGGATGGGCATATATATTTACTCCATATTCCTCTAAAATGAATCTTTTTTTCTGATAAGCATCACCATCTTCTTGCAAAAAAACATTGCTACAGATCTTAAGGGAAACGCAGCTATGTGGAAGTGTTCCCGCAAAGATTTGGATTTTCAACTCCAGGTACAGACCCAGTCAAAAGTTTGGGCACATATACCCGTAGGAATGTTAATTTGTACTATTCCCTACATTTTAGAATAATTATCAAAACTTTAAAATTACGTGTAATTATGTGCTAACCAAAAAATGTATTTGTTGGTGGGGCAGCTCTGTGGGTAGGGACTCAGAAGGTCACTGGTTTAGATCCCGTGGTCGACAGAGTGATGCCACCATTGGGCCCTTGAGCAAGGCCCTTAACCCCAATTGCTCCATGGACTGATGGACCCTACTGTCTCCTCTCCTCTTCAGGAGGTGGCTTTTCCAGCTGTCCGGAAGAAGGTCTATGTACATATATGCTGAGCACTCATTTCCTTCACTCTCTGGTCAAACTCTTCCAAAACCATCTCAATTGTGTTTAGGTCATATGAGACTATCACTCTTTTTTACATGCTGCTTGACGTGTCCTAACTTTTGATTGGTACTATGTATCTGCAGAGAACTTCCACAGCATCCCTATATGACCCACTATGCTGATCGATTCAAAATCATAGCTTCAGGACAACCATAAAGCTTAGCTTTATCCTTTTGCAAGACAAGATAAGGTTGTGCAGAAGGAGCCACAATCTCAAACTCATCACTTAAAACATTAATCTTAGAAGGACATTTAAATTATTTTGTCCATTCATTTTTCTGAAAAAGGTAAACAGGAGTAGGAGCAGGAGTAATTTATTCAACTTGGCTTTTTCAGCGTCTCAAACTTAAGGATCACAAATTGAAACTCGAAGATGTACTGTATGTGTAATGCATGTTTTTGGCCACATGATGGCAGACTAGGAACAAAAATATCTAAAACACAATTGACATTTTTTCTGTTTAACAATGCAGAATTCTAGTTTTGAATTTCAAGAAAATTTGCCAGAAAATTGTACATTCTTATATTGCTACCAATTGCTAACATTGATGCAGTTCCGTCTATTCTTATTCCATATGTAGCTCACACTACTTGTTCAAGGAAGATGAGTATATATGTACAACAAAGACAGATACCAGAAAAGAAGCAAATTATTGAAACAGAAATGACCTTAGCTCTCTGCTACCTTACCTCAACTGCTAATCAATACATTAATAACTCATAGTTCTTTTTAGTCCCAAACAACATCTTGAAGCCTAGTTCATTAGGAGAACAACAAGCTTCTCAGATTAAGTTACGTTTTCAAACTGTCACATTTCCAAAGCCGACACAGACACAGTACTTTGAATCTGAGACATGCTCCCCGCTTTGGTGCTGTCAGAACAATGACCATCATTGTCAGCCACGGCTGGACTGGCTATCTGGCATTATGGGCATTTTTCCGGTGGCCCAACGAGTATAATGGCCAGCAAGATGCTGCAAAATTTATTGTGGGACTGTGGGGGACCCCAAAGTCCAGAGCCAATTCATAATCCTAATCTAGCACAATCGTCATCTTTTTCAGTTTGACAAAGTCCACTTCCCAGTGAAGCTCTTCACCAGCAGGGGGAGACAAAAAAATTGCATTACAAGAAGACATGGCAAATGCTTAGGCTCTTGTTCTAGAGAAGTTTTGATCGTACCCAAAGAGGCTGTAAGCCAGCCCCACGCATCCTCTTTCAACTTGGAAGACCCCCTTTGAAAATGATTTATGACAGCATAAACCTTTTTCTAATTCATCTGGAATGTAGAGGCAGCATTTGGGGTCGATCAAAGCAAACATTCTCCCCCTTGAGGTCAGCAGAAAGTCCAGAGCCATCCGCTTTTAAGGACTCATATTCTGCTGCTGGCAACTTCCGCTATTAACTTGTCCAGGGCAGCAGCTGTATCATTGCTGACCCTTGCGTGAACATTGGCTGATAACCTGATCTCTGTTTTATGGCTCTAGCAGCACCATGCTTCAGGCAGGTTCCGCCTCCATGCTTCGCTATAGAACCGTGCATATGTTTTTCATGTCTCATAGGAGGAATAATGACTTCCTGACCAATTCACAGGTTAGCCTGATTCCCATAGGTGGAATTAAGGTACCTTAGGGTCCTATTAATCTTTTGCGGTCAGTTAAGATGACCCTGAGATATGAGTATCCTCAGTAATTAGTACAATGGATTTTGCGGTGCACACTTTGGAAGAGTAACATGCTCTGCTTTCCACCATCATATGTCTCTCTTGAGGATGGGGCTGCTACGGCTAAATGGAGATACATATATTCAGAAACACAGTATGATTAGACAATGTAGTACTTTCTTAGTGACCTTTCTAACAAGATATCTGGCAGAAAACGTGTGAAGGAATGATTAGTTTCCTTCTTTTTTTCTTCCTGAAAAAGGAAGAGGGAGTGACAGAATTTGTGCTCGGGAGTCTGGCAGTATGTTATCCATTCATTATTATTTAAAAAGAGATCCAGATTTTTATATGGTTTCCATTACTCGGAATTGCATATGAAGTCACAAAATTTCTAAATGTCAATTGTATTAACATGTTATGCAATGGTCCATGTTTGCGGACACAGTGCATTAAACTAATAAAAATTGAAAAAATAAAAAAATACAATGTGTTTCTGAGCATGTTTAGTTTATTAACAACACCTCCTAACATTCTGGGTGAGGTTACAAGCAAATGATCTCCTTCAGCTATAAGCAGATGTGTATGCAGACCTGAGTTTCCTCTTCTTGGCCACTAATCTGTTCCGGCATTAATCCTGGTAGCACAGAACTATTATCCTCTTTAGAAGGATCATTCGGGACCAGTAATGCCATCACTGCTCGCAAGGGCAGCTGCTGTGGACCTCTCGTTCCTCAGGGCATGATCACCTTGAGGTTGTGTGGCTCTTTTGCAGGGTCAATTTGAATCCATATGACGCATACCTGATGCTTGACTGTGGTAAAAGTTATTAACATTACCAGAAAATATCCTTTCCATTGAGGTTCAATGGAACATTTGCTCTGATGCAGACTCAGTCTCCAGGTTGTAGCTGATCACATATTTCAGCTGAATTTTACAGTATACTGTAGCACCTTTTCCTGGAGTGCAAAGCTCTCACAGTATGCATTAGCCCACCACAGAAATTCATCTACAGGTAGTTCCCAGGTTACAAACAAGATCTGTTCCCTAAATCTGTCTTTAAGATAAATTTGTATAGAAAAAATTTAAATAATTAAACAGTAATAATAAAGGTAACTACATATGGTAATGTAATGTACCTCGTGCCAACGAACCGCTGAAGCCATGAGTGCCACAATGTTGTGCGTGTGTTTGTTTTTATGAACCACTGTATTTAATCTGAATGTTCAATATACGGGACTTTATGGCAGTCTGTTCACAAGTACTTGTTGTCCAAAAGTCGAACATTCTTAATTTGGGCACTGCCGGTACAGACTATCCTTTAACGACGTGGATATGTCAGTTAGGGTCCTGGGTGCTGATCAAGCTGTGCACAGAGGTCTGGCTGTTGCAATGCCACACGTGCCGGAAAGTGATAGGAAAGCAGTTAAAGGAAGACCGCATGTACCACAAAGCAAAGGCCAGGGTCACAGGTCATTTCAGCCCCAATTTATTTTAAAAGTTTTCACAGTTTACACTTGTTAGGCCTGTTTGCTAGTCTGGCAGACTGTGTTAAGGACAGTGGACTCTACAAACATCCTTTATTACTGGTCCCATAAAATAAGTTTCTCTATTGCTGTTAACGGGTTGCCTATATCACATTTGAACATTTCTGACTCTTACAGATATGGGCTGGAATGGCATGAAAACATGCTGAGGTTAATTGGAGCTGCCAGATTGCCCAAATTTCCAGGTATGTGCGTGAGTGTGCCCTGTGATGGGTGGCAGCAATATGGGTTGTTCCCTGCTTTGTGCCCATAGGCTCCAGACTCCTCTGCAACCTAGAATAGGACAAATCATTTCAGAAAATAGATGTATGAATATACTTCAGTCTATTTAGAGAACATTCATCCATCTTCTTGCTTTCCTTATCCTACTCAGATTTGCAGGATTTCTCATCTTGATCCCTGGGGCCCCCCAGACGGTCCACGTTTTTGCTCCCTCCCAGGTCGTCCACATTTTTGCTCCCTCCCAGACGGTCCACATTTTTTCTCCCTCCCAGGTGGTCCACATTTTTGCTCCCTCTCAGACGGTCCACGTTTTTGCTCCCTCCCAGGTGGTCCTCGGCTTGCTAGTTTACTTTGGTTTCATTTTTTTGAAAATCCTTAGTTTTAGTGTTAGATTTAGTATATCAGAGATGTGATTCATTTGGCTCAGAACGTGTATTGTGTAATAAAAACTCAACAAAAGAATTTTTAAAAATTCTCCCGCCACCATTGGGAGGTGGACAAGTTGACAGGTGCTTTTCCACCATTCTAGGTACCGTACTCTTGGTACCTTAAGAAAGTATAAAGTATATAGTTCAATACAGTTTCCATTATTGTTCTTTCGTGAAGTCTTGTTTCTATTTTAATTCCAGTTAACAAAATTGTTTTTTCACATTTCGTTTTCATTATTTTGGTCGTTTTCGTGAACAATAATAACCCTGGTCTTGATCCCTAGTTTGCCTGTTTTGTTCATTTCCTTGCCTGGTTCTTGTTTGAGTTTAAATAAAGCCCTTTTGTCTTGGTCATGCCGCCTGCTCCCATGTCCTTCGCCCCTGCAACACGACACTATGATTATTGTCAACTTGAGAAGAATTTAGTTTAAAATCGGAGAATGTTTCAAGCTATCAGACAGCTATCGAGAAGTGCCATAATGCATTACGATGGGGGCAACCTGTGCAAAACACGAGTTCTCTTTATTAGCAAAAGCTACTTGCTTTACTTTAGCCGCGTCATAATAAGCAGGAAATTGTTTAAAGGATAAGAGAAACCACAGAAACGCCAAAGAGCGATCATCTTTATCTAATTATGGGACTATATGTGTGATATTTTCTCCTAGGTTCTCTTAGGTTGCACTTTGCTGAGGGGTTTCTTGACCAATTGATTGTCTCTCCACCATCTTCAGAATTCTGTTGCTTACTTACAAGGCACTAACCCTAATTATTTATTTACAAGGTACCTAACCCTAACTCTAACCAGTTATCTGACTGAACTGACCAAAGTGCACTGCCTTGAATGTACACCAAGATCGAAGAACGCAGGCCTTCTTGCAGAGAGCGCTAAGATGCAGAGGGCATGATGGCAGCATGACAGAAGACAGCACTACAGGAAAACACACAGTACTACCTTGCCTGGGTACTGTTAGCATGCCCAGTGGCGTTGGGAAGCCCTTTTTCCTCAAATTAAGGAGTTCTTTTTTTTTCAACTCTCTGTCTTCTTTACTTTTTATTTGCACTATTAGGTAAGGCACTACATACAAAAAAACACTGAACTGAATCAGCACAGACACTGATAGCACAGTTTTTATTTGTGTTTGAACCTCCCACATTTGCAGCTTCAAGGGAATTAATACATGAGTTTCCAGTTACCTCAATATAGTTAAACTTTTTTTTTAAACCAGGCTGTTTGTGTCCTGGCCCCTACTCGAGTCCCTGGCGGCGTCTGTAACACCTGTGACAGCCCCGTCTTAAGCCTGCAGTGTCACACACTCAGTACGAGGTATTATTTGCATTTCATGCTACTGAACACTCTGATCTTATGTTCCCTGTTTAGCCTTGACCTGCCCCACTTGCCTCGTCCCCATACCTTCCGCTTCCTCCACCCATCATCTAGCCCATTCTTCCTGGCATGTCCTGTCCATGTCCTGCGCCAGACGCCATGATCCCCCTGCCATCTTTTCCCGTATTTGTCGAACAGACTTACCTGGTTGCCGACGCCCCCTCAAACCCCTGACCACAATCCTACCTACAGGTAGAGATTTCATCTCTGTCTGCCTGAACCAGAGTAAACCCTGTGTGTTCCGTATTTGTGTCCCAGAGTATCTCTTTGTTGAGACTGAACACCTTGCAATGGACCCCATGGAAGTGCAAATACAGGATGCCATCGTGCCGGTTGCACAGCTCACCACACTGGTTCAGCTGTGACAACAGGGCTTTGCTGCTGCTGCCCCTCTCCCCCGATCTCCGCTATATTCTGCTGCTGGGATCCCAACTGAATACCTCCATGAGCATCATCTGTTCATCAAGGGCAAGAAGTGTGATTTTCACCAAGTTCCTGGGATACCACATCCACCCAGGGCGAGCTGAGTTGGACAAGGACAAGGTGAATGCTGCCCGGGACTGGTCACAACCCTACACCTTCGGGGTCCTCCAGCAGCCCAACCTGACCTTGGGTCTTTGTGGTGCAGGTGGACGCCTTGGAGGTTCTGTAGGGGTTGGGGCTGTCCTCTCCCAGCATGTTGAGTGAGGGTAGAAAGCTTACATCCACCAAGCATCACTATGGCATTGGGAACCGGGAACTCCTGGCAATTAAGCTGGTGCTGGAAGAGTAGCACCACTGGCTTGAGGGCACCCTGCACCCCTACACCCGTTCCTTGTCCTAACTGACCACCAAAATCTAGAGCTCCTTGTGGACAGCCAAGCACCCAAATGCCAGTCAAGCCAGGGTAAGCCCTCTTTTATACACTCTTCC
Organism: Petrocephalus zakoni; assembly: GCA_026774425.1. Lineage (NCBI taxonomy): Eukaryota > Metazoa > Chordata > Actinopteri > Osteoglossiformes > Mormyridae > Petrocephalus > Petrocephalus zakoni. The sequence continues at coordinate 2,633 of JAODKN010016352.1, read as the reverse complement.
ACTTTAAAGTCTTATGTCTTCCAGGTTCCTGGAACATCAAAGCTGATGCCCTATTTTGCCAGTTTCGTCTCGAGACAAAAGGTCAAGTCGAATTCGACTAGTCGCTGATGACCTCATTGACTTTTTTCAGTCATTAATAAAATCGCAGGAGGAGGGAATGCTTTGCTCCTATCTATCACCCACGTGATCGGTGACTAGTCAACATCAAGCTCAAAATGTCATTGTGGTGCAGTAAAGTCGACCTGTCAACTAGTTGACTAGTCTGTGCAACCCCTATCATCTCAGACCAAGTGAGGACAACTACAGTACCTTGTGGAGGGGAGAGGTACGGCCCTGGGTCTCAGTGGGGGGCGTCCTCAATTTGAGCCCCTCAAGAACATTCCCCACTAGACCTGGCCAGTTCCACGTCCTCGTCGTTAACCCCAGCATCACATCCAGGTGGCAGCTGTTGGGGGGGTACTGTTATACCCCTCCCTTATGAAAATGCAACCAAGTCCCTTCTTAAGCTCGCACCATCTTGCACTTGGTGTGAGGTATTGTTTGCTAGTCAAGTAATATCTCATTCAGCACACTTCATATGATGATGTAGAATCACTTTCTATGAAAACAAATATAATGAAACGAAGGCAAATGATATAAAGAGAAAAGGAATAAGTGACTTGAAGTATGGTTAATAATTTCCTTATTTCTGGCTGGGGACAGGAACTATCATAGGCTCAAGGCTTTTCTACCGGAGGGGGCAAGGTGAGGGAGCACATACAGATATATAAATTAGTAAATAAATAATTGGTAAATACAACTATCTATCTTCTGAAACTACTTGTCCTCTTTGGGGTCACTGGAGGTGTGGAACCTATGGGCACAAAGCAAAGAACAACCTAGAATGGGGTCCCAACCCATCACAGGGCACATACACACACAGTCATTCACATGGGCAGTTCGGTAACTCCAATGAGCCTCAGTATGCGTTTGGACTGTGGGGGGAAACCAGAGTACCTGGAGGAAACCCCACAACAACACTGGGAGAACTTACAAACTCCACACACATGGAACCCTGGAGGAGACTTGAACCCAGGTCCCAGAGGTGTGAGGTAATAGTGCTAGCCAGTGCAATACATTTAAAGTAAATTATTATTACACATTAGTATGTCTAACACAAACCAGATTTTCAAATGTAACTTCACAATATATAATGTGACGTTATTAAACTAAAACTGTTCAAATAGCATTTTCATCTGATCACAGCCAGGTACCCCAGGTTAGATCACCTATGAGAAGTGCAAAGGTAAAGGTGTAAATGAAATATTTAAATGTATTCATGAGTGTATACAAGTATAAATCTCATGCATAGTGTTAATCCATTATTATATTTTTTATCGTTAGATTATTTTCATCATTTGGGCAGTGGTGACCTAATGGTTAGGGATGCAACTGTATTGCTAGTTTGAGTCCCCGACCCGCAAGTACAAATGACATACCCTGGTACCGCCCCCAAGCACTGCTCCCAGGGCGTTGAAATAGCTGCCAACTGCTGTGTCACAATGTCACATTGGTTAAATGCAGAGGACACATTTCGTTGTTGCGTGCTGTGGTGTGTCAACAATGACAATTAATCACCTTCCATCATTTGATGGTAACATTAACTAGTGCTGCAATGTTAACGTTATAATGACGTAATGGCATGTTTTTGTTGTTATTACTGGATTTATCTCACAAAAGTGAATGTGATAGCTAAATTGTGGAATGATTTATTTAACCCCTTAATGTGTGGTTTTCATTTGGCTTGAGGGATTGTCTGAGGAGTTGTTTCTTTCTGCGATCCGTTGTTGATGCCTGTGATGCTGACAGACTGCTGGGTCACTTGGTGCCCAGTTAATGCCAGTTAATTTTATACATGAAAGAATTAAATGATCCTTTAATCCTTAAATAATCCTTTATTAATTGGCTTTTGCACACAGTACGAATACAGGTACATTGGAATGCTTCTCTGTGCTTACCTCACCTTGCTCTCCATGAGACGCACATATTCACATAAACAGATAAACCTACATCTGTAGCAAGGTAACCTAAATAGCATTTAAACCAAATGCTTGTCATTGGGGCCTGGTTGTTAGTGCAGGTGAACAGTCAGCTTTAGCTTGTAGTTATGAAAGCAGCTGTCGCTGCTGCACCACTCACGTCAGTCACCGGAGCTCATGGCAGAATGTGTGTGGCTGTCGCACAGCACGCAGCCGTGAGATTTTAATAAATGAGGAAGTCTTTAGCTAAACAGAACCCCTTACCCCCATGGGGGATGTGTACCTTTTTACTCTATGTATCATATTATATGTATCAAATGGTTTCTCAACTTAAAGCAGTTGGAATGTTAGAAGCCAAAAAACTTCCTTTCCTGAGTATGGGTCATTTAACATGAAACAAAAGGGACCTCAACAAGTCAAAACAAAAGCAGGAAGGTGGACCAAAGACTAGCAAGGGTTAGAACTAAGTTAGAAAAAAACACCAAGAGAGCACTAACACTAGCATGGACAGGAGATGTATGCAACACCTAATGAAGTGAACTTTAATATTTGGTATGTCCACCTTTTGCAGCAATTACAGCAGCACATCTCTCTGGCATAGTGTCAATATATTTC
>JAODKN010016351.1:0-11626 GCA_026774425.1 Petrocephalus zakoni | reverse complement strand
CGCCCTCATGGCACGGACAGGAACATAAGGGGTAAGGCAGGACCCGACACGCTCCCTACTGCCCAAACCCACGTCTATGCCCTCATGGCACGGACAGGAACATAAGGGGTAAGGCAGGACCCGACACACCCCTACTGCCCAAACCCACGTCTACGCCCTCATGGCACGGACAGGAACATAAGGGGTAAGGCAGGACCCGACACGCTCCCTACTGCCCAAACCCACGTCTACGCCCTCATGGCACAGACAGGAACATAAGGGGTAAGGCAGGACCCACACGAGGGTCTGGGCTGGCTGTCAGTGAGATCTTACTCACAACAAATACTATTAACAAACAGATGGCAATGATTCTATGGCTCTGCTGTGCCAAAGTGTGAGAGACTAGTGCACAATTACGGTTCATACAAAGGCTAAGAAATGGCCCTCGGAACAGGACTGGAAGCTGAGTCACGCGCTTGTGAAATCACCAGCGCATAATCAATCTGAGGACAGTCAGGGGCATAATTACAACGTGACCCTTTCTATCCTGAGCCACTTTCCTCACGCTGCTCAAGGAAGTTTAATCATCAGGCGAAACACAAACCCAGACAGTTTTAAAGCTAGCGCTGCCTGAAACTTTCCATGAGGCCTTCCCTGTATGATTTTTTTTTTTGGGAAATGCTGCGTTCCCAGAAATATCTGGGTGTGTCTCTCTGGCTCCCAACAGGGCAATAACAGGGCCAGCAAAGCTAAGAGCTGAGCTCTCCCAGTCCACCAATCAGAGCGGCTGACTGCAGAACACAGCCGTAACGGCCATGTGTGCGGAGCGGCGAGGCCGGCCCTGACACAAAGGGTCAGGCAAAGCGACCGCGTCAAAAGCGGCACACACGAGGCTCCCTGGACCCACTTGTGCCCTTACGCAGTTTTTTATTGTTCTCAACACAAAACCAAAAATTTCAGCTATGCCTAATGAAATTTATTTTAATACATGTCAGCGGTGCAAAAGCAATTATACACATTTCTGTAATAAGCATCTGAGGTGACTGGCAACGAGCACCAACGAAAGGCCTACTGTGAGCCTACAAGTCACATGGCAAAAACGTTTCCCAGGGATTAACTGACTTAATCTCTGAAGTACCCCCTCTGTAGGACACTCAGTGCACAAAGCAATAATCTTTAGCAGCCTAGGCTCCTTTCCATGCTAGAGAGCCAAGCCAGAAAGAGCTGGCGAGATGCTGACAGGGGCTGGTCGCTCCCTTAGGAGGCAGCCGCCATCCTGAGACACGGGGGCGGTGGGTAACAGACAGCCCTGCGGAGTCACCCTGCCGAGCGAGCATTTCTGCAGCAGTACGTCACCATATGAACCCGCCTCAGCCATCGCGGTACAGCTGAAGGCTGGCACCCGCGTTTCCGGGGGCTCCGCATTACCATGTACCCAGGCACCTGCATTACAGTGTCATGGCGCAACAGGTCCCATGTTACATAAGTGCATCTCAAGCAAAGGGAAACTGTTTAACTGGAAATACCAGTACAGCTTATGCAACTAGTAAAACATAACCCAACCCCCGAACCACTATCTCCAAGCATCAAAGAACTTGTCTACCAGGCAGATACTAGGGTAGATGTTAGAGTGCAGAGTGGGCAGAGCACACCCCGGTGACCATAGCAGCCCAAAGTGGAGCCCATAATGCCTACTTCATCCCGACAGCCCCCAAAGCCGATACTGCCTGAACAGTGGGTTGAGACTGATGCCTGTCGACTGTAGACCGTCTCCTCTCTGAGTGGCTGGGCTGCCCGTACACTCCTGCACTTGGTATTCCACACAGATCTCCAGATCTCCAGACGGCGGCCACAACTGGCACAAATGTCCGAAGGAATCCTGGAAATGTCCTCATGGAACTCCGGTTAAAAAAAGCAACCTTTCCCAAGGACAATAGCTCTGCTAGTTCCTGCTTTCAGAGACCCAACAAACTAACGGCCAAAAAACTTGTCGTACAAGAGCTTTGCTAAGAATTTTCACCCATGAGTATCCATGTTACTTGAATGATTCTGTTTACATACTGAATTTATTCCTTTAAAAAAATTAATTCATACACCAATCCATTTTATTTAACATATTCCTATCTCCTCAGATCGCAGGTCTAGATACAGATGGCCAGGCGTTTAGGCTAGCTATGGCTTTGATACTTAGAAGCTACCGGAACAAATTTGTCGTCACAGTGGTGAGTCAGCGACCCCTGGAGGGTCACAGTGCTGCCAGCAGGACACCAAACCCCCTTCAGCCGAAAGACGAATGCCAGGACCCGCTGACCTCACTTAACACGCGGGGCATTTACTTATTGATCCATGCAGAAAACTGTGCCGTGGGTGTTAACGGGGTCAGAAAGTCATGGGGAAAAAAATGGAAACCAATAAAAAATGACCAAACGGCAGCTCTGTGAGGGATTCTGGGAAAGGAAATGATGCAGGTTCAGGCTTGGCTGCATATCAGATGTCCTCTAATGTCCAAACCCATCTGGAGGGAGGGGATCACATGCGAGACTGTCTAAAGTTACCCGCCCTCTTTGCACGGGCGAGATCTCACAGACGGTGACCACGGGCAGGGCAGCGTACCGAGGAAGATTAACCACCACCGGCTGGGGTCCCGGTGAAGCAGGGAGACACATCTGCGGGACACCTGAGCGGAGCCGGGCTATAGCCAGGCAACGGCGACGTCACATTCACAAGCGTCACAGACCTCATGTCATGGCGTCATGGCAACAGGACACTTTACTACGAAGGGTCAAACTCAGGGCCTTCAGGAGCTGGAAGTCAAACAGGCTTGATGTCCAGAGAAAAAAGACTTTCAGCTTTTAACTGGAATGTGAGACGACTGGCTAGAGGAAAGGAGCCTACAGCCAATCAGACCTGTTATCCGGAGGAGGTAGGCCATCAGCCTTAAAGTGGGCTTTTAGATGATTGGCTATGGAAAAGAGCAGCTCCCTCTCCTCACTTCTCTAAATCGACAGCCTTAATGTCATGCCCTAAACCGTCTGCCAACCACGGCTTTTCTGAGCTATTCCACAAATCACTGCAGACCACAGGCGGAGCAGTACTAAAAACCTTCACAACAGTATGTTCATCACGATTACAGTCTGCCGTTGGGAGATTAGGCCCAGAAGAAGCTTTAAATCTATCCTGCTAGTCACCTCTTAGCTATGGCTTGCAAAGGTTTGGTATCAGGAAACCCAGCAGCTCATGACAAAGTGAGCTGGAGATGTTTTGATGGTTGGTGGGTTTGAATCCTGTAGCATTTATGGGGAACAAATGCCAGGGTGCGTTAAGGAGCACTACAAAAGGCACTGACAAACGGGGCACAAAAGGCACTGACAAACGGGGCACTACAAAAGGCACTGACAAACGGGGTCAATAAAACACACAAGGGTAAGACGGACCTGATGTACAATACAACATAGGTCTTTAGCTGCCTGGGACACTGCAGAGACCACACAAGTAAAGAAGATCCCATAACCGTGTGCTTCTCAGTCAAACAGGTATCCGACCGAAGAACCACACAGACATATACAGTGGTGTTTACAAGGCTCTGTTTGCTATTTGTCCCAAAAGAAAAACTAAAATAAAGATACAGGAACGGAGCCAAAGCAGTGAGAAAAATGAGGAACTTGTCACAAATCAAGAAAAGAAAAAAAAAAACAGAAAAAAGTCAGGTGTATTTTAAAGGAATGCGCCGATATCCCAGCCTAGGCAGAGCACAGATGGGACTCTAATCAGTCTGGCGTGACGCTCCCGGACATCGCCACCCGTAACTGCCGAGGGCCTGCTGTAAACATTCCCAGCCACCATGGAGCTTTAAGGAAAATAAACAGCACAGCTGAAGGCGAAGACGCTCTACAGTTCCCAGCCCTGCTGGAAATGCGGATCACCAGCAAAGGCCCTGGCTGACAACGTCATAAAGGGGCCGCAGAGCCACAGATCAGACTCCAGGTGCTGGAAAGCCCCCAGCTTCCACATTCCGAGATATTCCCTAAAAGAATATTCCATGGTGACGGCCACCGCTGCGCTGCCGGGACAGATAGGCACATTAAAAGCGCGCGGGACAGTCGGCAGCCAGCATGGAGCCCCCCCGCTGGGGTCGGATATCGCAGGTGGGATCCCTGCCGGGCCACTTGCAGTCAAGATATACTGCAGCAAAAACACTGTCCTGACAGAAAAGTCCCAGATCCAGACATAATTAGCAACAAAAAAGGCCAATGTCATTCACCTGGTGTTTAACACCGGAGAGTTTCAGAGCTAAACCATGTTACAACACACTGATGGGCACTGGTGCACATTTCTATTATACGGACACTACAATGATGCGGCTGGGACGAGACAGCAGGGGAACCCAGCAAATCTGAGGTGAGTAAATTCAGCCCATAGTAAACATCAAGGGTGCCTGGCATATGGCCCCCTGAGTAGCCGTGACTGCAGAGCCAGCTGAGATGTTCCCGAGCTGAGAAAAAGCTGCCATTTTCAAACGTGATTAGGAGGTCAGGCGGACCAGGTCTGAGAAACAAATAATTATGCATCATTACAAAACGCCATTAATGGGGGGATGATATTTCTTTCTAAGCAGGAAAACACAAACGATGAGGCGTTACCTTCCCATCACAAAGCGCATTGCCTAAAACGGCAAAACAGCAGCGACACAATGGTGTTTTGTTGTAACGAGAAGCTGCCTTTGGAGAGGCCTGTCTGGGCAAGGAAGTCAGTACCATATTTATTTATCTTAAAGCCTAAGTTCATCCTGTTCTGAGAGACCCGGGGTGGACAGCTGGAAAGGGTGACATGTCCCCCTCCCTGGGACCTCCAGTGGTGACACCGACGTGGCACATGTCCGAGAGCGTGGGTGTCACCTTCACGTGTGTGTGTGTGTGTGTGTGTGTGTGTGTGTGTGTGTGTATGGGGGCCTCTTCTGGCACTACAGCTGTTTAGTTCCCAAATCTACAGAAGCCCTGACTACGAAATCCAACTCAGACAGCATTCTCAAACACCGCGTACATCCAAGAACAGCTAGCCTAATTTAACAACCATCATCCTTAGGGGTCTTCAAACTAATTAGCAATTACAAATTCATAATATCAACTTGTACCAACAAGTCCTACATCAATCCTATCAACAGATATGGTATTTATGACAGGCACGGGTGTCAACGACCTGTGGATTAAATAAAATTCTGATCCAGCAAGGAAAGCTGATGCTGGGAGGTACCCGGCAGTGGTAACCAGGCGCCATTAAACTCCCGCGGGAGCGCAGCGCGCCGGCTAACAGCTCGGTGACTCACACCTCTGCACTGGAGCAGAGCTGAAAGCGAAATGCAGAGCCATGCGCTTCAGAAATGCGGCAGGTCAGAGGGCCCTGAAAGCGACTCCGAGCTTTCCGAGAAAGTCAAAAGGGGCCGACTTTCAGGGGACCTTAGCAGCGTGCTAGCTGGGCCCTAGATGCAGCAGCATGCGCCCGACAGACGCAACTGCAGTGATGGGGCCCGAGCTGATACCAGCTGCGCATTCCTGCCTGCGCCACACGTCCGTCTGGAGGGAGGCGGCCAACCCCCCAGAGTTTCACTCAGCTTGGCAGGAAATCAGATCCAGTCTCACACTGGTGCATTCTTAGGATGATGTGGCAACGTCCCGTAAAGCAGCATTAGGCCAACGGAAAGCGGCAAAAAAAGCAGAAAGCAGCATGATGTGACAGAAAGCAGCGTAAAGCGGCAGAAAGTAGCGTAAAGCAGCGTAAAGTGGCAGAAAGCAGCGTAAAGCAGCAGAAAGCAGTGTAAAGTGGCATAAAGCAGTGTAAAGCAGCGTAAAGTGACAGAAAGCAGCGTAAAGCGGCAGAAGACAGCGTAAAGCGGCAGAAAGCAGCGTAAAGCTGCAGAAGACAGCGTAAAGCGGCAGAAAGCAGTGTAAAGCGGCAGAAGACAGCGTAAAGCAGCGTAAAGTGGCAGAAAGCAGTGTAAAGTGGCAGAAAGCAGTGTTAAGCAGCGTAAAGCAGCAGAAAGCAGCATAAAGCAGCAGAAAGCAGCGTAAAGTGGCAGAAAGCAGTGTAAAGCAGCATGTGCCGGACCATATACATTCTCATTATGGTCCTTCAACTTTATGCTAAGAATAACAATGATACACTGGTCACATCCTACTTCCCGAAGGAAGCACCAGGGTCCGCGCACGCACACACACACACACACACACACACACACACACACACATAGCGTCCGGCAGTGACAGGCCTGGTCCCAGTCCCGGAGGTCTTCGCTGATTCCAGTCAAAGCCTCTAGCTCTCTCTGCCCTCATCCCTCTCAGCTGAATTCAGTCCAGAAGATGCATTGCCAATATTACCAAGACGCACTTCCTGCCTGTATATCTGCATTTATGCTTAAGTAACAGCTTTCTCTATAGAAGGGAAGTTAACGGTACATGATTTACAGGACCACAACAGCAGGAAAGAGCCTGTACCCAATATAATCTGAGCTTTCATGTGTGTGTGTGTGAGTGTGTGTGTAAACGTGTGTGTCTGACTATCCAATATCACATGAGCCTTCATATGTCTGTATGTCTGTGTGTGTGGGTGCCACTGTATCCAATATAAATTGAAAAAAAAACTTCTGTGTGTGTGCGCGTGCGTGTGTGTGCGTGTGCGTGTGTCCATTTCCTAGTGTGTGTTTGTACGTGTGTGTCTGTGCATGTGTGTGTGTGCACGCCTGTGTCCACTTCCTAGCGTGTGTCTGAATGTGTGTGTCTGTGCGTGCATGTCGCCCTGTAGGGGCCCGGGCCCCAAGCCTTGCACCCAGCCCTACATGTGACGGGCTCCCTGGCAATGATGAGTAACATGCTTATCTTATTTAAAATCCAACTTAAGCAAATGTGCAGAGTCATGTGTATACAGAGTACACACAGACATGCACAGGTATCAGTATATACCTAACACGCACCTTTCCCACAGTCCGGAGCCTCAATCACACCCCCGGTACCCAGTGAGCATCCCCTTCCCGTCCCGGGACCAGCCAGAGGCCAGGCCCCAATTAAAAGTCAGGAGCTGAGACCGGTGCCAGTACCAGCGAGCAGCAGGCCGTGCGGAGGACGGCGAGAGATGGATCCTCGCTGCTACAGCCTCCTCCAGCCCCCTCCGCACCAACACCTGTCCCCTCATTACATTTTTTTAAACCTGCCTGCTGATCCTCACACATAAAATGATCTCCACTCGTTCTCGTCTTTAGGGTTCACCCTCAAGCCAATGACAGGCACACCCACACACTCTGGCGTGATCTGACCGACCCCAAACGGAGACCCACACCTTCAGTGAAACCTAGGAGTCTTTCGCTAAACCCGTACGCAGATCCCTACGCAAACATGAGGGTGGATCATCGCGTCTGCCTCCACCAGCCAGTGCTTTCAGTTTAGTAAAATCAGTTTAGCCTCTCGCAAAAGCTGCCAACTTGTGAAAACTTCCTTACCGTTTGCTTCAGAAGAACGTTCCGAAATTCAGAACGGCGGACGGTCGAGGCGTACCTCTCTGCGAGCTCCGGCCACGGTGTGCTGTGTGATCTAGCAGTCTCTCTGCCGGCTGGGCGTGACCGAGCCTACCGCGTCCCCGCCGCGTTTGGGAGAGGCCTCGGGGCAGGGAGGGCCTCCCCAAGGACGGAGAGGAACGCGGTAAACAGACGCGATGTGTACATGCCAGCCTGGGAGTCTCATCAGCAGTGTGGAAAAATGCCATTCAAACAGAGAGCCCAGAATACAGGTGACCAGGGGCCACCGTTCACACTGGTGTCTGTATCACGTTTATCACATTGCTGGGCCACCAGATTGGGTCATGACACCCCTCCCCCCACGCCCTTCCAGCTAAAGCACCCAGCACACACTGACCTCCGGAGGCACACTTCCGGTAACAGTGAGGACCCTCTGGGTAGACTTCTTCCATTGTCTGGCATGAGAGGGGCGTATATAGAGACTAATACAGGCTTGCCCAATTCTGATCAGGGAGGGCCAGTCTTTGAAACCTGCAATATGTTTCAGACTGGCCCTCCAGCACCAAAATCGAAGAACTCAAACAAAAATACGGGCCCCATGTATTCCCGGATGGCACCTCGTCTCCTGGAGCGTGCAGCAGGAGAGGAATCCGTGCTCAAACTCTGAAAGGCCTAAGCTCCACCCGCCCTGCGACCTGTCAATCCCTGACCCCCCGACCTGCCCCCGCATCCCCGCTGGGCTGGAGGCTGCCAGCGGGTCCAGGAGCCCAGGCTGTGTGCGGTTGGGCTCAGCGTGTGAATGGCTCAGGCTCAGCACAGTCGTATCTGTGCATCGTAACCGATATATCGGGCCGATATTTGGCATTTTTCAATGTATCGGCATCGGCCGATATCCGAGTGTAGTACGCCGATTTACAGACAGGCACGTCTGCGGCCAGCCCCGTGACCCATGCTGCCGCCTGTGCAGGACCCCAGCCAGAAGTTTCATAAGAGTCCTGGGAGAGAACGGAACAGCTTAAATCCTGGAGCCGGTCGCACAAAGCACCTTAAGTTAAGATTTCCTTAAAATGAAGTCAGCTGCACAAACCATCCTTAAATGTCCTCCTTAAGGTTTCCTTAAAATGTTCACATAAGCATTTAAGTTTTTCTCCTTTTCTTGTTCTTATACTTACGGAATCCCTTAAGGTCCCCTTAGCAGTTGCACAAAAGACTTTAAGAACCTAAGTGAGGAAAATTTAAGGTACCTCTGACTGTACCTTAACCGCAGCACCCCGTTTATGGCAGTAAATGAAGAAAATTAACATCCCAAGAGATCCGCGACTGGATATTATCATGATCAATTGATCTAGCATTATAGATTTGACTGACAGTCAATTTATAATTTTATTTATATGGCCCATGACATGTTTATAATTCATTATTTAATCTGACTATAACTGGTAAGTTTCACCGCCGGTACCAGACAGAGACAGAAATATATTAGTTATTCGATTGAATTTTCGATGCAGAAATATGTATAGGCATGCAGAAAAAGGCATTCATTAATGCATTTAATGTAACAAAGATACAAAAATAAATTTACAGACATTAGCGGGTGCACTTGCTCCCACAATGCAATGCAACATTCAAATTAAAGGGTAAAACACCTGTGAAAATGTATCCGGAAAATTCCTTCATATTAGCACGGCACATTGAACTCTGTTTTTACGGACTTTTCTTACAGTGTAGCTTTTACAGGTAACGTTAAGGATAGGTATTAAAACCATCATTTACAGAGAAGTGTTGTGCGTTTATTTAAGTGTATATAATTTGTTTTTATGTAGGGTGACCAGATAATCCATGTCATCCCAGACACTTTGAGCTAGGACAGGATTTGTAAGCTTCCATTTCAATTAAACGGACCTGGATTTTACTTAAGCACTGCGTTCTTGCTGCGTGCTGATTGGTCAGCCTCCTATAATGCACGTTTCACTGATGTTAATGTGAAACAAAAAAAATTAACTATTAGCCAAGCAGGTTTAATGGAGTTTGTAAAACCTGAAGTAGCTCAAAGTGTCCGGGATGACATGGATTATCTGGTCAATCTATATTTAAGTTTACACTTCTTTTCTAAGTCAAGTGTTCAATAAATGTTAAGTTGAGAAATGTTGTGTATCCTATATTATTGTAATATTTACCATGCAAATAGAGGGGAAAATGTCCAATTATCGGCCAGAAAAATATCGCCAGCTTATATCGACCATTGGCCGACCCTGACTTCTAAATATCGGTATCGGCATCGGCCATAGAAAAACCCATATGGGTCGACCTCTAATCGTAACAGCGCCTGAGCCTGCTCAAGCAATCTTGTTATCTCAGCATTTTATTCACAGCAAACCTCCACGGCTGAAACCCTGCAAGTACCCAGGGGTCAGTACACACCCCGACGCCCCAAGATGGGGCAAGACAGAGGGTCACCCTAGCACAGGTGTAGCAGGATTCGTATAAAGAGCTCAGCACGTTTTCCACGAGGAGGTTTCTGACTTAAATGCGCTCCTACCATCCTGTCTCCGGACTGCCAGTGCTGCCAATGAAACCCGGCCAAGACAATGAATAAATATGCCCACATAACAGGAACGAGAAAGTGCACAAGCATCAGCAAAGGCCTGTGGTTTCACAAGGTGCAAAAGTGAGAATTTACACAACAGTGGCAGAAATTTGATTTGTGAATGTGTAACATTTATACAAAATAAGCTGTTAACATAAGGGCCTTTTCATAACAAGGCAGGGTCACATTTCTACATAGCAACAGTAAAACTGTTGTATCACAAAAATAAATTCAGTCTGTTTACGAAGCACGCTAATTATTAGCAAAATAAGGCCCCATAACTGAAACTGAAGGCGAACACAGATAAAAAAATATGATGCGAAGTCCAGAGGAAATACTTCTGTCCCCTATGAATCACTGAAGCTAGAAGAGGAGAAATTAATGCAAAAATGTTTATTTTGCCAGTTACGTTTAAATAAACTGGGTCTGCAAAAAATTGGCATACAAGCACACCAATGAATAGCCGCCCATGGAGGTTTAGGAAAGCCAGTAATCAGCGTCTGATTGCGGAAATACAAACACCAGTGGCCACCATCAATCAGCATCGATTACTGCCAGGGGTCAGGAGCAGAGCAGCAACACTCCAGCCGGGGCCCTCTGTATTTCTCTGGCCATTTATGTCACCGCGTCTCCTCTCGGCCAATCACAGCGGCTGATGCAAAGCCACCAGCCGCGAGTGTACCAGAGAGCTGACCTCCCAGGACATATAGGCCAGGACCTCCAGCAGAGGCAGGTATCAGGGGTGGAGACAAGAGGGAGAGACAGAAGGAGGGAGAGAGGATCAAGCAGCATGGATGCCGTCCTAGAAGCAACTTTTTAACTACGAGCAAACAAACAAAGCGATGTGATGTCTGAGCACCCGGAGGAAGGGAATTCGCAGACTCAAGAGAGCAGCCACCTTCCACGGCCAAGTGGAACCTCGAAATTTTGCCAGCCAGAAATAAACAACAGACAGGTAAAAACAAACAGAGCCCTTTCATGGAAAGAGGAGGAGCTGAGGATTAGCGAGCAGCCCGGGCGGCTGCCGCGGAGATGTAAGCAGGCCGCGTGGCTGTGGTTTGGGGCCACACCCCCAAGCAGGGCCCCTCCGAGAGGCCCACAACTGCAGCTCCCCAGCAAAGAGCCGGGGAACCTTCCTCTGCTCGTTTGGAACAGACAGGACTGGACGTGGAAGTCCATGGCCAGCAACCGGCATGAGGGCAAGGTAATGAGTTATACGTTATAAGTGAGTTAAAGCTCATTGTGATGTAGTACTGGATGACCTCCCATGAAAAATGTAGGGATGGCATTTAATGAAATATAATTACATTTAATGTAATTAATACCAATTACCAAGACACTGCTGGTTGGAAATAGGCAGAAGGTTTTAATTCTAGGCCCAGAAAAACATAATGGAATGAATCACTTTAGAAAGTGGTCAGAGTGGGAGGGTCTCCTGTCAGTGACACATGGCTGTCGGGGGGGAGATTTATGCAAATGAGGATAGCGGGGGGGGGGGGGAAATTAAACAATAAGTAATTTCACGCTTTAAACAGCCAGACACACACAGACCCACGTGC
>JAODKN010016350.1:0-11635 GCA_026774425.1 Petrocephalus zakoni | reverse complement strand
CTGCTTTATGCAACTAGTTCACTGTCACTTACTGTCTGTTACCAGCGTACCGTGTGTCTTTGCATCGGCGTTTTTCACCAGAGGGGAGAGACAGGGGAGTGAGGTCTCAGAGGGGAGAGACAGGGGAGTGAGATCTCAGTGGGGGGAGACAGGGGAGTGAGGTCTCAGAGGGGAGAGACAGGGGAGTGAGATCTCAGAGGGGAGAGACAGGGGAGTGAGGTCTCAGAGGGGAGAGACAGCCGAGTGAGGAGTCAGAGGGGGGAGACAGGGGAGTGAGGTCTCAGAGGGGGGAGACAGGGGAGGATGGGTGATGGGGGCAAGAGGGGTCAGAGGAGCACGAGAGGACAGAAGAGAAAGACTGGGCTGGAGCTGCATTGAGGACCTCCTTGCTGACCCAAGAGTATGTGACAATGGAAATAAGGGGCTGAACTTAGAGGCCGACCTGGAGCAGTAACAGCAACTGGAGACCGGGAGAGAACACAGTCAGGGAGGGAGGAGGGACGCTTCCCCCCGATTCGCCGGAGCCGCATGCCATGTGTCAGCCTGCTGAGTCATTATTAATTCAGAGTAAGGGCAATTACAGGACAAGCAGTATAAATATTTAAAATGAAGCAAATTGTGTGTGGAATGAATCGCACTGGAGTCCCAAGCAACACCAGGGACCCACAGTCAGGCAACCCTGTTGGTTTCAGGGGGTGATGTGTCACTGATTAGCTGCCCCAGTGGTGCCAGGGGTGCTGTGTCACTGCGCATCACTGGGCAGCCCCTCTGGTGTCAGGAGTGCTGTGTCACTGCACAGCATTGGGCAGCCCCTCTGGTGTCAGGAGTGCTGTGCCACTGCACAGCACTGGGCAGTTGCACTAGAGCCAGGGGTGCTGTGTCACTGCTCAGCACTGGGCAGCCCCTCTGGTGCCAGGAGTGCTGTGTCACTGCTCAGCACTGGGCAGCTCCACTAGAGCCAGGGGTGCTGTGTCACTGCGCAGCACTGGGCAGCCCCTCTGGTGTCAGGGGTGCTGTGTCACTGCTCAGCACTGGGCAGCTCCACTAGAGCCAGGGGTGCTGTGTCACTACATAGCACTGGGCAGCCCCTCTGGTGTCAGGGGTGCTGTGTCACTGCTCAGCACTGGGCAGTCCCACTGATGTCAAAGGGCACAGTGTCACTGCGCAGCACTGGGCAGCCCCACTGGTGCCAGGGGTGCTGTGTCACTGCTCAGCACTGGGCAGCCCCACTAGTGCCAGGGATGCTGTGTCACTGCGCAGCACTGAGCAGCCCCTCTGATGCCAGGGTTGCTGTTTCCCTGCTCAGCACTGGGCAGTCCCACTGGTATCAAGTGGCACTGTGTCACTGTGCGCACTGGGCAGTCCCACAGGGTTTGGTGGGTGCTGTGTCTCTGCTCAGCACTGGGCAGTCCCGCTGGTGTCTGGAGATGCTGTGTCACTGCTCAGCACTGGGCAGCTCCACTAGTGTCAGAGGTGCCGTGTCACTGCTCAGCACTGGGAAGTCCCGCTGATGTCAAGGAACGCTGTGTCACTGGGCAGTCCCGGTAGTGTCAGGAGATGCTGTGTCACTACTCAGCACTGGGCAGTCCCGCTGGTGTCAAGGGCCGCTGTGTCACTGCTCAGCACTGGGCAGCCCCTCTGGTGTCAGGGGTGCTGTGTCTCTGCGCAGCACTGAGCAGCCCCACTGGTGCCAGGGGTGCTGTGTCACAGCTCAGCACTGGGCAGTCCTGCTGGTGTCAGGAGATGCTGTGTCACTGCTCAGCACTGGGCAGCCCCTGTGGTGTCGGGGGTGCTGTGTCACTGCTCAGCACTGGGCCACCACATTGATGTCAGGGGTCTCTGTCTCACTGTCCGCCACCGGGCTGCCCGACTGGTATCAGGGGGCACTGTGTCAGCTTTATATTTCATAAGATCTCCCTGAGATTCCTGCTAAAATAAAATTCCTTTACCATACAGAACAAATGGCAGGGAGGCCATCAGTAAAGGAAGAGTTCCAGCAGGGGCTGCTGTTCTACCTTTAAACAGTGTCTTTAACTGAAAATGTTGCAGTAAAATAATTAAAAAAAATGTTTCTACTTAATATATGTACTTTTTTTTTAGGCTCAAAATAATAAAAATCAGAACCACAATGAATAGATTTAAGACTAGAGGGCGCCCTGGGATGGATCTGCCTTCATCCCCAAGGCCGGGATCCCCCAAAGCAGGAAATGGCCCCTTACTAAGCATTTGGAGGAGACAGAGGCCCACTGCTTTTTCATCATGAACAGACAAGTCCTTATAAGGGGCATCTTCCTGAAAAGGTCTTGCTGTGTTCTCAGGAAAAGCAGAGGGACGCTAATGGACGGATTACACTTGAAGGCCACCACACACAGTCACAGAAAAGGGATTTGTCTCTGAGGCTTCCTGCAAAAGCCTAGCTTTATAATTCTAAAACAAATAATAACTTTGTTCCAGCATCTGTTTAAGTAAAACTAGCTGGCTCAATAGGCATTGTGTTTGCTGGCTAATGATACCTTCGCTTTTGTTGTGGGGAAGCAGGTCACCTGTATGACATCATCGGCACACAAATGACCCTCTGTTCCTGACTTTGGGGCAGGAGTTTCACATTGGTGGGAAAATACCACAGCTTAGAATCAGAGACAGTTTTGCCCAGATCCAGCAGCAGTGCTGCTTTTTCCGGAAACTGGAAGTTAATGTAGGATTACAAGCATTTGAAAAACAGACCTGCAAATAGGCCCTGTGATACAGCAAAGGATGAGGGCAGAAGCAGCTGCTGGACAGGAGTCAGGTGGGTGTGACAGCATGGACGCACACAGCATGACTGACAGGGAGAGTAGGATTCTCAGACTGTCTGCAGACAGCACAGTTGCCCTCACTAAACAGGATTCCCAGACCATCTGCACATAGCTGACAGAGAGTGGTATTCTGAGATGGCCTACACACAGCACAGCATCAGACAAGGAAAATTTACAGACTGCCTGCACACAGTACAGCTTCCCACAATAAATGTGATTCCCTGACTGCCTGCACACAACACAGCTGCCATCAGGGAGTGGAATTCGCAGACATAGCATGACTACTGGCAGAGAGCGGGATTCCCAGACCACCGGGATACAGCTGACAAAGAGCAGGGTTCGCAGAATGGCAGTACATAGTCCAGCCACTGACAAAGAGCGACTTCCAGATCGGCTGCAATCAGCACAGTGGCCGGCAGAAAGCAGGATTCCCAAACCGCCTACACACAGCAAAGTGACTAACAGAGAGCTGGATTCCCAGAACGGCAGCAAACAGCACAGCAGCCGACAGAGAGCGGGTTTCCCAGGCTGCATGCACACAGCATAGCAGCCAAAAGAGAATGGAATTCATAGACTACCTGCACACAGCACAGTGGCCAACAGAAAGCAAGATTCCCAGGTTGCCTTTACACAGCACAGAAAGGGGGATTCCTTTACACAGCCCAGCAACTGTCAGGGAGTAAGATTCCTGGACCACCTGGAGACATTATGGCTGCTGTCAGAGAGCGGAATTCCCAGACTGCCGGACACAGAATGAATGATGATAGAGTGCGGGATTCCCAGACCACCTGGGCATAGCTAACAGAGAGCTGGTTTCCTAGACTGCCTGCACACAGCTGACAGAAAGCAGGATTCCGGGATTCTCAGACTGCCTTCACATAGTATAGTAGCCATCAGAGAGTGGGATTCCCCGATTGCCTGTAAACAGCACAGCAGCTGACAGAGAGCAGGATTAAAGGATTCTCAGACTGCCTGCACACATCTGACATTGAGCAGGATTCCCAAACTACCCACATACAGCTAACAGAGAGCAGGATTCCCAGATTGCTTGTACACAGCACAACGGCCAACAGAGAGCAGCTGACAGCAGGTATTTGGCCTGTCTGGTGAGATAACGCATCTCAAAGAGGACAGCAAAAAATCACGAGGATTCACCATGACTCGACCAGCAGGTGAGCTTCCTCCCTACACAGGAACATGAGTGCCTGTCAGACCTGCCTTCTGTCAGTGACTGGCTCCCTCGTGCTTTTTGTAGGGTTCGTTTTGTCTGTACTTAGATGGTCAGTACATCGGGCTGAGACCGAAATGAGGTCCCACTCAAAAAATAATAGCTGCTGCTCCCAAAATTATAACACAAACCTCCAATAGGATGCTCACTTCCCCCTTGAATATTTTCAGCCTCATCTCTAAATTCTGGCCTGATTTTAGTATGACACACAATGGATCTTGCTTCAACTAGAATGAACGTTAAGTACAAAGCATATTCATGAGGTATATTAATATACATATATTTGCTTGGGAACATCACCATGGTCCCTTTTTACCAGATATGGAGGCTAACTCTGTTCCTTGTGGTAATAGCAGTGTGAGTTACTCTATATAATCACAAAGCAAGCAGCTTTCAGTCACAGCATAAATCTGGTTACATGTGCACAGAGTTTTATTACAGATGTGAAATCAATCTCTACGGAGAAAGAGTCTCAAAAACTCTAAGCAATGGGTTGGGATTCAGCACTGCAAATCACTGGAAAATAAAACCCTCAATGAATACGGTAATTTACCTTAAATTAACATGGCAACATACTGTAAATTATAATGTGACCTGCAGCAAAATGAAAATAGAGCACTGAGATCTGTACGCTGGAAAGAAAGCCAGTGTCTGTGATCTGTGAAATCTCCCACCTGTGCAGTTTAGAAACACATCTCAATATTGGCATGAAGTGTGAAAAATCTGTTTAATGGCAACTGTCTTCCTTTGTTTTATGAATCATTTCATTGATTGCTTATGAGGATGTGCGAGGCACTTCACCAATCACAGGAAAGCTCTTTCCTTTTGTAGCGCACCATCCAGGTTCTGACCATGAAAGATACTTCAATTTAAAAACAAAGCATTACTAAAATCTGAGTTGTATTACTTGTATATCTCTATTGGAAGCTCTGATCCTCTGAACGAAAATTAATATTTATAGTTGTTTGATATTTTATATCAAATACAAATATATATTGACACAGTAACTTGTCACACATGCTAAGAACCCTCACTCTGGTGGCGCATGTTAAGGGCCCTCGCTCTGGTTGTGCATTAAGGACCCTGTCTCTGGTGGTGCACCTTAAGGACCCTCACTTTGGTGGCGCATCTTAAGGACCCTCATTCTGGTGGCAAATCTCACTCTGGTCATGCAAGTTAAGGACCTTCATTCTGGTCACACGTGTTAAGGACCCACACTTTGGTTGCATGCATTATGGACCCTCAGTCTGGTCACGCACTAAGGAACCTCACTCTAGTGGCATAGTAAGGACTCTCACTCTGGTTACACAATAAGGACTCTCACTCTGGTGGTGCAATTAAGACCCTCGCTCTGGTCACACATGTTACAAACCCCACCTGGCCACCTGAAGGAGAGTAGCTAATGGGATTCTGGAAGGGCCTGGTCCAGCCTTGGCCTGGAAGTGAGCATTCCGTATAAGACGTGTAGATTCCTGGGGCTTTGGGGTAATCGCTAAGGTGGAAATTGAGACTGGCACTACCTCCAGTCCACCTGACAGGATGCAGCCTGATGTTTGTCAAGCAAATTAAAGACTCTCAGACTTTTCACCTGCTCCTGCAACAGCAGCACATATGGCTGAGAAGTCAGAAATACAACAGTATGCATATATTATCATACATAATGTACTCCCTCCATTTAATATGCAAATTCTGTAAAATATTACTGAATACCTTCTGTTCTAAATGAATAAATTTGAATTGCAATTAGAATAATGTTGTATAATTAATGAAAACTGTCAATTTTGGTTCATAAGTAATTTGATTAACATGTTGATAAGACACTTATCAAGTTCAGTAAACTGTTAGATTAGGGAGATGAAAAAACCCAAAGAAATCTCAACAGCGGCTCTCAGAGTAAACAAAAGGCTTCACTGGCAGGACAACTGACGAGCGAGGAGGCCGGAGATCTGAGAATCACAGTCTCCAGACGACACCAAAACTCCCCCCAGCTCTTCCATTCTCCAGTTATGGCAGGCTTTAAGGGTATAGATCATTTGATTGATGGGTCACAGAGCAACCATCTGCTGGACTGGAGTGGGCAGGACATACTCACACACAGCTTTTCACAATCTCTGTCTGTCCTGACGAGAAAGGGATTTGTAACCTAGTCTGCCCCTTACTGCAGCATTTCATAGAAAACACACATTCCCAGAGTGCAGGGCAGCTGAAATCAGTCGTAGTGGTCATGTAACATAGTGTATGCTGTAACTTAACATGTTTAATTCATAAACACTAATTTCATAATGAATAACTCTTCACTGCTTAATTAATTTAATAATGTCTGTCACAATCCATAAACAAAACAGCTCTGAAAGCGATGCATAAATGTGTTAGTGATTAGGCCTCATGTGTCACACACAGGTGTCCTCTATCCTTTTTACTTTGACTAGCTGGGTTAGCATTAGCCGAGTGGATGGCCTTAGCTGGGTTAGGGTTAGTCAAGCTCAATTGTGTGTCCTGGCTTGGCCCCCACAGTAGATGGTAGCCATTAGAGTACAAAGAGCTAGTTGCATGTGTTACACTAAAACTTGATTGTGTTTCTGCCTAATCTGAGCCTAACTGTCTGCTGTAAAATGTCTCATAATGTGTAGTCTGCAGCCTCTCTGCTTAGCTCGCTCTTCATAAAAGGTATCGTATTTCTTTCTGTGGTTTATGTACATTAGTTCTACTCAAACTACCTTATTTTTTCTCTGATATCTTGTTGCCTTTTCAACATGCAGGGCTGAAGGCACACATACAACCAGCCCAGTCTGGTGCTTGTTCAGCAACCATGGCTACCAAGTTTCCATCTGTGATTTTATATTTCTGACCTGTTATACTTTTGTACCTTATTTTTGGTATATCACAAGGGTAGCTGTTGTGACTGAGATGTTTTCATTTTTATGCTTATCATCTGACTTCAGAGTTTGTCAACAACAGTAGGGTAATTAACAGTTTTGAACAAGTCATTAGCGCGGGACTTGTGATGGCATTATTTGGAGTCGACACACAGATGTGACATGTACAGCCTCACTGTAATTAGGATGAAATGCTGTACAGGTTGCCTTATAATTAACAAATAATGCTGAAAATAGCATCAAACTAATTAACAGTCATTATGGCATTCTTGAAAGGATGACTGTAATTAGCAAAGTCCTGATGGCAGCACTTGTCCAGGGAAAGCTCAGGTGAGAGTGATAGAATGATAGAAAGATAGCGATATGAGAGTGATAGAGAGGTGATTCTGAATGATGTACAAGGAGGGAGAGACAGAGGGAATGTCCAGTGTGAGAGAAAGTGAGCAGCATGGAAACACAAGGGGCACCGCACTGCCACTGAGAGCTCACTTCACCTCCCCTCTTTTAAAGCCTCACTCTCCCTCCTCTTTTAAAGCCTCACTCCCTTTCATC
Source organism: Petrocephalus zakoni (assembly GCA_026774425.1). NCBI lineage: Eukaryota > Metazoa > Chordata > Actinopteri > Osteoglossiformes > Mormyridae > Petrocephalus > Petrocephalus zakoni. The sequence continues at coordinate 4,184 of JAODKN010016350.1, read as the reverse complement.
TGCTCTTGTCTTTCACTGTCCTCTTGCTTCTTTTATCTGCTCAGAAATGTTTCTCCCACTCCCCACTGCCACACCCAGTCCCCTCCAGCCCCTGGTCCAAAAGTCCTTGCAGGAATGGCTCCAGCCATTAGGCATGGGGAGGGTCAGCCACGTGGGCCTCTGTGGCAGAGAGGGCAGGAGCTATGGCTGGACTCTCACAGTACTACATGTGTCCATCTGACTGTTTGGCCATCAGGGAGGAGCTGGGAGCTTAATCTCTGCAGTCTGGTGACCTGAAATTGGCACACTCTGCAGGTGCATATATCGCAGTACTACTATACAGGGTCCTGAGACTGGTCTGGAGACCTCCAAACCAGACCAGTGTGAACAGAGAGAAGCATGTGTTTGTGCTGGCTGAGGCTGAAATTTCGCAAATAAGTCTCAGGACCATGGGCTGCATAGTTTCTGCTTCCTTGCCTCACTATAGTGACCTTACTAAAGCAATAGGTCCACAAAATAGGAACATCTTCCCTCTGAATTTGTCTCTTCCATGCTGTGTTTAATTTCCTTTATCATATAAGCTGAAATGGAGGTTTGCATAGGCATTCTTTTTAAAAGCACTGACTGACACATGGCATTCTATTAGTTATCCGAACATCTGTTGTACAATAATATCTGAGCTGGAAGAAAGAACCAAATGTCACAGCCTGAATAGTTTCCTTTTTGTGAGCGAAGTCTTGCGCCCCTGTTGCTTTGCTGCCTAGTTCAGGAAAACAAAATCTTCACACTCTGACCCTTCCTTGCAAGACTATTCCAAATAACAGGGGCCTGGAAATGTTCTGATACTTTATGTCTCAGTGGACAGAGGTGAACTGATAAAACATTTGTACGAAAAAGCATCCTGGAGAGACCCACATTTTCCCAGGAAGCCCATCTTGCGACTCCATCCGTAGTTAGATTGTCACCTTTCAACGCCTAGACAATGGCGCATAGAGAGCAAGACAAGAGTCTCATCAAGCAAAAGGGCAAAATCATTATAAGGTGCTTTTCAGAGAAGTATGCTGGGAGGGTGGGAGCACCAGGAACAGGCTGGGATGAGCAGGAGCACCAGTAAGGGTGGAAGAACCAGGTACAGGTTGGAGCACAAAGTAGGGCAGAAGCACCAGGGACCGACTGGGGATGAGAGGAGCATCAGGGAAGGCAGGAGCATCAGGAACAGGAAGGAGCACTAGGGACAGGCAAGAGAACCATGGATGGGAGGGAGCATCAAGGAAGGCAGGAGAATCAGGAACAGGAAGGAGCACTGGGGACAGGCAGGGGAGGGCTGGAGCACCAAGAAAGGCTTGAGCATGAGGAACAGGAGGGCAGGAGCACTAGGGATGGGACAACTCCAAGGATGATGGAAGCCCTGACTGCTGCTCACCAGGTGGAAAGAGTGTCCCAGGCCCACCTTGACAAGGTTAAAGAGTGGGCATGCTGTGACAGTGAGCCGCTCTCAGGCAGCCCTGAAACAAGCCCACTATCTTTGCCAGTCTGAGAAAGGACAAGGGATTAGAGAGGCCACAGGCGATGGGGAATGGCCAGGGTATTGTGGGAATGAAATGTGAGCCGGCCCTTCCTGCCTGGAGTCACAGGCTTCTATTTTGAAGAGCCATTGATTTACAAGTGTGCATTTGGTGGGGTCTCCTCTTCGAGAGAATTACAATCATTTATCATTTTGTTGACTTTTGTGGAATAACATTTAGTCAAAGCTAAATGAGAGGATGCATATTTTCTGCAGTCATTAATGCTTAATTTAGTCTTCTTTTCACCTTCTTTTCATATTTGTTAAGACTTGCTGGGGTATTTGCATATTTAATTGATCAACATGCCCTCCATTTTGTCTGCACATCTGTCAAGCTGATCCTGTCCTCCAATCTGCCTCATTTCTGACAGCCCTTCCAGCCTACATTTACAGGATTTGGCAGATGCCCTTAGCCAGAGTGACTTACCTAAGTGCGTAGAAGTCTGTACTGCTCCTCCCTCTTCCTGACTCCACCCACTATCACTCATCACATATTTCTCAATCTGACAGCCCTCCCAGCCTGACGCTGTACTGCTCCTCCCTCTTCCTGACTCCTCCCACTATCACTCATCACTTATTTCTCAATTTGACAGCCCTCCCAGCCTGACGCTGTATTGCTCCTCCCTCTTCCTGACTCCTCCTACCATCCCCATATCTAATCTCTCATTCTTCATCTCCCTTTCTTTACTCCTCCACCCGATCTGTCTCCGATCTGTGCATTGTCTCATAGATAGTCCGCCACTGGCACAGGCCGCGTGTCTCCTTTTGTCAACCTGTTGACTTTCTGTCCACTGTGCAGTAGAATATTTCCAGCCTCAGATGTGGGCGTGACCATGTGGGATTTTTTTGGCGCCAGAGAGCTCTGTCATCACAGGCATGCATTTTGCAGGCTGCCGGGTGACACATGTGTTCCATTGTCTGCTGTTGGGCATCTGTCAGCCTGGCGCTTCTGCTCATACTGCAGCTGAGTCGAGCTTCTTATCAGCAGCGTGTCAGAAAGGCACTGCATTTAATCTCTAATTAAGAGCTGCGTTGTGGGCCACTGATAGCGAATTCTCCTTCACCTCATCATTGATAAAGCCGCATTAGCACATATGTTTCCTGTGAGTGCTGGCGGGTTGGGGGGGAGTGTCCAGTGGCAGGTCAGAGCTGTCTGACACATATGCAGAAGGCCACAGTGACGAACGGGGGAAACAGAAATAATTCTTTTAGCATTTAGCTGTGGTGAGGTTCATACCCAAGTGAACAGTCAAGCTTTTATCTTTCTCTGATGGTTGATTAACACCAGAGCTAGGTGAATCCTCTGCAACAGAGGGGATGATGTTCGTCTGTCCTTGATGCAGGTCTATATAAATGACTGTTTATGGTCAATGCAGGTCTATATAGATGACCATATGAAGTTTTCTTTGGGAAAAATGATCATCAACTGGGATTCATGCTGACTGTCATGCTACTAAAGAGACCATGACGCTGATAGAATGCTATAGAATCTGTATTGGAGACAGCTGTAAATATACCTTCCCATGGATTTCCTCAAAAGATGCAGTCTTTTTCCCTTATGCTAGATTCAGATGGACATACAACCTTCCAGTTTAATTTCAGTCATTGGTTCTTGAAGTCATGCTGCGATAGACTTTGTGACAAAAGCATCACAGTCATTTATTCCCATTATTGTGTAAATTAAGGCCCTCACAGTCCTATGTAAATAAAAGGGAGACTGACGGGGGGGCAGCTTTCCTACCAATTAGAGTAGCCCAAGGCTCCACTTTTAAGGTGAGATAAATCCAGCAAATCGTTGAAATGATGCTGTCATATGCAGCAGCTCCGTTAACCTGCAGTGGGTGTTTATGTGAGTGCCATGTCACAGTGGGTGTGTGGCTGATTGACAATGGAGATCAGACTCACACTGGACCTTCTAAACGGGAGGAACAGATGGAGAAACACCATCTCCCTTCATATGCTCCTAGAAATTCCCCAATTGTCTTTTCACTCTCTTCCTGCTAAAATATTGTCTGAAATATATGCAAAGTAGGCTGCATATTGAACAATTTCTCACAAAGCAATATATTTAAAAAAAATAAATGTCATCCCTGTTAACCCAAAAATGGGATTACTTTTCAGTCAGGTTAAAACTCAAGGACTAATATGTTGGAGTATGAATCACGTGCTTCTGTGTAATGCACTTATGGACTGGAGGTAGCCCTGTGTCCTGTTCAGTGGCAGTAAATAGGGAGTGTGAATGTGTACAGGCCTGCAGGAAAGAGCAGTACAGACCCACATAATAACCTGTCAGTAAAAGTACAGTGCAAACGTGTAGGAAACCTTGTCTATAAAAGTGCAATACATATCCGTAGCACAACCTGTGTGTAAGAGCACTATAGACCCTCAGTATTGCCAGTGTGTAAAAGAGCAGTACAGACCCACAGATAACCTGTCTGTAAAAGTGCAGTGTAGACCTGCAGGAAACCTTGTCTATATAATTGCAATACGTATCCGTAGCACAATCTGTGTGTAAGAGCAGTATAGACCCTCAGCACAGCCAGTGTGTAAAAGAGCAGTACAAACTAGAGCCCTGCGCGGGACTGTTTTTTTCATCCCGCTCCCGCCCGCACCCGCAATATTTCTGTCCAATCCCGCCCGC
>JAODKN010016349.1:0-11651 GCA_026774425.1 Petrocephalus zakoni | reverse complement strand
CCCCCCCCCCCCCCCCCCCCCCCCCCCCCCCCCCCCCCCCCCCCCCCCCCCCCCCCCCCCCCCCCCCCCACATCTCGTCTCTGCCTTTTAAATTTCAACTGCCTGTTGGGTCTATCAGGTCTGCTGCTGCAAGACAAATAAAGGTGACTCATTCAAGCAATTTCGATCCAAGTGAGGTTCTGCCATTGCCGGTAAACGCACCTAACGCACCGTGTACACAAAAACAGGGCCCAGGGAGCCGGGGATGGGAGGGGCTCTCCGGCCGGAATCCCCAGGGCCCCGTTACCGCTACGTTTGGCCGCGATCTGTCGCAGCAGAGCATAAGTGAGGAGGGCTCAGGTCACACAGTGAAAAGCCTAATTGGAAGACCTTTGCAGCTATGCTTTTTTTTGGCATTTATTTAAGCGCCATCAACAACACAGGCAATAACGGGACTAATTAAGAGGGAAAACTTCTAGATCAGGGCAGCAAGAACGGCAGGGGGGGAGGGAATTGGTCATGTACCCAGAGAGAGAGCAACCCAGGCCAGAGAAGGCACACACATAACAAAGGAACAGCTACACTCAGGGCTCAGTCTGTTAAAATTGTAAAATACAATAATGAGAACTAAATACTAATTTAGTACAAACTACATTTTTCGCTGTGTGTGAGAGAATATACCACAGCAAAATAATCAGGGAAAAATAGCATCAAAGCATAGGAAATATCTAAGAGACAAGTCCAGTAATTCACTACGACGCGACTGAAGGCTACAATCGGAGGAAACGTACAAACAAGACTCTTCCCTGCAATCCCCACAAGCTAAGCAAAGCATGCCCTCTAAACATCACCTCTGATTGAGAGCCTTTATTCATCCATAATTAATGCAGTCGTCCAAAGAGACACATATTACAAGCCTTTTTACTAGCTAGTTCGCAAATAGAAAACTAGCATTGTTCTGGAAGAGGTCGAAATCCACTGATCTTTTCTGTTGCCTATTAACCATACTCTGGGTCGTAAATCATAAGGACAATTCATCTGTTAATTAAAATACTTCCAATAAAATATGAAACACTGCTTTAATATGTCTTAACAGTAAATCTTCTATGCTATACACTGAGTATTTGAGCATTGCACTAACAATTTCCTTTAGCTGCATCTATATTCCTGCTATACCCGGACATTTGAGCCATATTCCTGAATTCAATTCTACCCAGACAGCTGGGTTTATAACTACTGTGTTTGATGGAACTAAAGCTCCTGTCAGATCCCACTAAAGAACAGACATCTTTCCAGTTGAGTCTATCCTACGGCACGACTCATATCTTTCATGTCATAAAAATATATTTGCTAATGTGTAATGCTTCTGTGGAGCTTATTTGAGTCAAGGTTACAGTTTTCCCCTGTCTCAGCATAACAGAACCAGTCTATTCCAAAATGTACAAAGCACAAACATAATACTGTGAAAATACAAATGTCCCAACACACCAATGCCCACGCCCACATCCAGTGGTCCCCTGGATGGGTACAGTTCCATTACACAGCGCTAAATCAGAGTGTAACAAAGGTTGAAAGAAAGCGATCCCAGCAGCACATCCCATGCTTCCAAGCTGCACCGACGTTTGCGGGAGCTGAGAATTGGAGTCATTTATGAAGACTGGGGTGTGGAGAGGCCCATTCCCCAGTGCATGGTCACACCACAGCACCTCTTGTTGGGAGTGGCGTGACACTGAGAAAATTGCCAGAGAAGAATCACAGCATTGGGCAGGACCAAGGGCTCGGCCCATTACTGCCGGAGCATGGCTGACAGACCCATCTACCCTTGTCAGCCAGGACCGACTACACAGGACTCGGGCAGTTTGCAGCTGCTATTCGACCCAGCTTCACAAGGAAACACCGTTGACCCTCAGCTGGCTTCAACTTGTAACATCACAGCCCTAAAAGGAGAAGCAGGAAGCAGCCATCTCATACTACCCAGTTTACCGAGTTTAACTACATCGCACCTGCTTCCATGTTTCCGTTACTCTGTGCTGGAAATTTTCTAGGGTTGAGTGCCATTTCGTCAAACGTGAATAGAATTTACACGGGGACTTAAGTTTTGACACAGAGTGTCAAACCGACAAAACGCGAGAAAACCGCAGTTAAAGCACTATCAGCAAGCCTGTCTGTCAGGAATGACTACCTGTCTGCCGTGTGAAACGCCATCACGGAACATCCATCATGGTTCTGGAAAGCATGGACCCCAGCCGTTCGTAGCAAGTGCCTGTGAGGCTAAGCCCTACACCAGGCCGGGGGTGGCCAGACAGCCGCCTCAGCGGGGGCTGTCAGTCAGGCCTCGTCCCCGGGAAGCAGATAACGGCTGTTAACCTCCAGCTGCTTTTTCAGCAGACATCTTGTTTCCCCTAAAACTTTTGGTGGCATGCGCATGTTCTCTTCATCCTTATCTTTATTTCTTCGGAAGCTCACCTTACTCCTCTTCTGAAGCCTCTTGGGAGAGAGGCTTCTCGTGCTGGTGGGAGAGCCCGCACACACAGGACCATCATCATCATCCTGCACAAACAGAACAGAGAGTTTCAAAGCCAGAGGTGAGGCCCTTCCTCAGCATGAACTTTACCTCTAGGACATTTACAAAGTCACCATCATTCATAGTAAGAATGGGGCATTATGGGGCGCTAAAAATATCAAATTATTGTCAGAGAAGTTTGCAATATGCATATTTGTCATTATATTCTAATTATCATATGTAGAAAACAGCAAAATATGACTGGTGGTTTTGAGTTATTCTGATTACAATGACCAAATTGTTTTACTAATGGTTATTGAGCATGTAACAATGTAGTGATAAATTACACCAACAACAGCTTCATACCTAAATGGAATTTGCATAAAAACAGGACATTATACTTATTAATTGTGCAATCACAATACGATATATTATAGGGTATCGGAAGGAATATTAGCGGCAATATTAGTTTACGACAGTGATCTAATTACCAAAACTCCCAGAGAAATGTTTGATTCCTCTAATCTACATTTGAAAAACCCGAACAGTTATAACTTACAGAAAAATTTGTGCTCGTTTGCATTTACAGTGAATCCAGACAACAATTTATCCCATCAAACTTCTCCAGATCGCACATTAAAGTGCCACTAAATGTGAAGCTGCCTTATCGAACGGTCCGGCCCTTTAAGAAAACCTCAGCTTTGAAGGAACTGACAGCTCCCTGATAAAATATGCAAACAATAAAAGGCCTTGCAGGGTCACGATGACATGACAGACCACAGCCAGAGGCCTACATTTAAAAGCCCGATTGCTTCACTATGCAGGGTGCAAGGATCTACATAGGCTTCTTGTCACCCAGTTCGGCCCAAAAACGGTCTGATCTGATCGACTCACCCTTTGTTTCAGCCTGCTCTTCATTTCTTTTATTCCTTGCTTGGCGTGGCTCTTGGCCTTTGAGTCGATGAGAAGGAAATACAATTAGCTGTCGACAACCCAGCAGAACCCAGGCTGGCATGGAGGAGCTGAGCAGAGACACTTACGTATCGGTAAACAGTTTTTACAGCTGGACTGGCCTTTGTGACGGCAGTGTTTATAAGAGCGCCTCCTTTCTAAGGGATTAAAAAAATGACATTGCATTTGAACAAAATAATCTTACATTAGCTATTACAAGCTAACACAAGTCAATATCGGTAAAGTGCAATCAAACCCTGGGATTCATCTTTCAAATGGAAAATATATTGGAAACAGAGACATATTTGCAATGTGATAGGACTCTCCCACCACATTCTCACCCCAGCAACACCTCTTCCTGAAAACACTTTCTTACACACTTCTGTTTCACCATGGGAAGGGATCGTGTGAGCGAGAAGTTTGAGATCTAAGTGTGCCCTAGCTGTTTAACCATTAATCATGGGATTTTGCTTTTGTTTCAACAAAAGACCCAATGTTCAAGTCTGTGGTCTATAGACTCTATAATAACACCACATCAACTGTTGAAGAACATTACAATATATATGATACAATGAACTTTACAATGTGTATCAGACTGTAAGCAGAGTATTCAGGTCAAAATGCATCAGCTTTACATTACTATACAATACCATGCATAAGGAAGGGTGCCAAGATAATATTAATTATATACAAGCATATCATATTAGTACTTAATTCAAAGATGAACCAAATGTATAAATAAAACATGCAATATTTACCAAGACCAGATTGCTTACCTTTACTGTTTGCATCCATTGCTGATAAGATCTTGAATTAGCTATAATGCAATTAATACTATTAAATATTGTTTCACAAAATTCAAATGTAATACAAAAGGTCTCATTCTTATATAAGAGTGAACAGGACACCAAAAGCCATCAGGGAATATGATACAGTTTCATCCAAAGGAATGAAATGTATGTATAAAATGGCATGTATTACCATTAAAATTAAGTAGTAACTATTTTGCAGCCAAGTTTCTACCCTGTTGTCACATTGCCGTTTGCAGAGCAAATCCTTAATTGATGAAAATTATGGAAATACTGGACTTTGGAAGGAATTAACTCTTAGAGAAAAAAGATAATGGGATACTCGGAGGTAAAGGAAAAAATCCAAGCATGTGCATGTCAAAGGAGCTGAAATTTCATCACTCACATCCACAGAACCCTCCTTCCGTGATCTCCTCTTCAAAGACATCCGTAAAGCCTCGGCCTGCATTCAGTTTTGCTAGCCGTCCATCGATGAACTGTAGCCGTGAAACAAAATTAAGAAAGTTGTTATAGAAGGGGGAGGAACTTTTCATTCTACCTGTACGAGACTCAGAGAGAGCGCACGCCCAGACGAACACACACATCAAAATAATTCACATGGCCGGCAGATTAAGGATGTTGTTTTCCAGACGGCCCGCCAAACATACTGAGGTCTCATATCCATCTATGCTATGAAGAACTGACAAAAGCCCATGGAATAAACATTACCACAGTGTTTTCTCCCATTAAAATGAGACTCACACATGCAGTATTACACACTCATTGACCCAGTAACTTTTAATAAGACACTTTAATTGAAATTAAGACTTAAATAGCAATACAAGAAACCTTTTCTGATTGGTGGTCGGGTATTACAGTAAAATGAAGAATGAGTTATTCTGCCGTACGTTACATGGTTAAACCAGGGACTGATACACTTAAGGATAACAGAGTGAGCCAATATAACCAGGGAGAAGCCACTGCAGGGCCCCTCGCTGGAAGCGTTTACTAAACTGAAAGACAACGTGTACCAGTTTTCCTTATATAACAGCCACTTGTTATAGTGCCACAGCTAACAGTTACCATGTGTCTGCAAGCTTACTGAAATATTATTCAGAAATACACAGTCCAAGATCAACTGTGCTTTAATGGACAAAGAGCACACAAATAAAACAAGTGGGAAAACAAGCATATCGCAGGCTGAAATCCCAAATAGTCCGTAAAATAAAGCAACGACAGTTGGTAGAGCGAGCTGTTTAACAGATATTACAAATGATCCCTTCGGATCAGCACAGTGGTTTCATATTAGGTATGTGCCATACCTAAGCTGGCCAAGAGACATTAAGGACCCACTTAGGACATAGTTGTTTCTGCAATACCTTGTTTAAAACTGTAGATTTAAAAAATCATTATTTTATTCAAGAAAACCAGAATAAGACATTACAAAATATAACGTTAAATAAATAGATAGATAGATAGTTAGTTAGTTAGTTAGTTAGTTAGTTATCTATATCTATCTATCTATCTATCTATCTAACATCAGGTTGGCGATGACTAGAAGCTTGTGCTGCTTCATTTGGTTCAGTGTCAATAACCAACCGCCATGTTGAAAGATGGTTCCTGACAATATGGGCAAAGGTGAGACGGGAGGGGGGGGGGGGGGCAGAGAGCAGACTGCTACCGGCATGCCTTTCTCAAGCTGAAATGCCCACCCCCTGCTTTTTTCTGGGCAGGATTGCTTCCAAAGAGAAGCAGTTCATGGTCAGACCAGTCCACGGTAACCAGGGGCCATGTTTCTCCCTTATAAAATAAAAAAGAGGAGGCAGTGATGATAAAGGAACCCACAGCTCCTGCAGAAAAAGGGGAGTGGGGGGGGGTGTCTTTGAACTGCCGGTCACTATCTTCTCCGGGAAGGTTACGCATGTGCTGAGTGTCAAACCACAGCTTTATAAACTGCTGAATTCTTTCCCCGACACAATGGCGTATCTGGTGTACATCCGGTTTAAGGCTACGCGCTTTACTGGCGGGAGACTTTCTCCAAGTGTCAGCCTGCCAAGATGCATTGACAGCTTACATCCACAATCAGTGACAGTTCCCACTGATAGCACATTTCCAAAGATGTGTCTAGAACAAGATGATATTACAGGAAATAATTGGCTGACTATAGCTCCTTCATGGCCGTTACACACTAGACCCCCCTCAAAGCTTTAAGCATTACATTATGCAGATAGCCGTCTATGTTATTTTTAATCATTTTTCGTGTTACTCCTCACAGCACCAGTACTCAAACAAACATACAGTACTGTGAGAAAACCCAGTAAGAGACAGAAACTGAACATACCGTTATGGATTTCCTTGACACGCAACAAATTGTTATTCTCTACATGTAAATACATATTACATATAAAAACATACCTGTTTGAAGAGCTGGAGGTTCACGGCCATTTCAAGGAAGCATCTCATAGTACTGGAACGGTGTGCCACGAAGCTATCTTCACAGAAGGTGATTGGTTCTCCCTGTTGGGGGGGGAGACAACAACAACTAAATCATGGCAACAATCTACATTTCAACATCAATTCTTCACATGTGATTAGGCAGCAGGGTTTGCTTCATTTCATGTCTGGTCTGGACTTTTAAGTGTGCAGGTAAACTTCTGCCATTCGTATTTTATCAATTATTTACATATTTTTACAGGTATTTATATTCTTTTGTTCCCAGGGGATAACCTAATTTAGTTCAAATGAGATTTACAATCAGAATAGGATGTTGATGCCCAACAGCATGGACTCAGACATGAGTATGTGTAGTTACCGGCTCAAACCTTTCCGATCTGTGCTCTTCCGCCTACAGTATGCCCAGATATTAGGCAGTTCGAAATTGATTCCATGTTGTATTTCTAAACATCAAACTGAGGAAGTCTGGAACACACTGAACACTAATGCCTTTTGATAAACAGTAACTCTCACAATGCTGCAGAATTGAGCAACTCAACAAGAACTTGGTAAACTCGAGCAGACTCAGGAAAAGGATGCCCTTGAAAACACCTCGTATACTCAGGAATCAGTCAAGAACGAGTCTTAAAACACGTCGGGCAGGAAATGAAAATACAGCAATGTCTCAGATTTCGCTGTCAGGTTTGTCAAAACTGACAATGACATTCAGGGGCAGAACTTAATAACCAGCAGTAAACCGTTATTACCAGTGCCTTTATATGAACACATTATTCATTCCTTCAGCTGGATGTTAACTAGCCAATTTAAAGCTGAGTGTGTGTCCTTTTTATAAACAAAAGGATTATTTGAATAAATTCTACAGCAGAATATTTCTCTCTCAACTTGGGCATCCATTTGTATCTCGTTTGACTGGTGAGGGATCGTCTCTCAAGCCTTGGTCTGACTGAGTACCTTATTAACTGGGTTTCTGGGTATATCTGATCTTCCTCCAGCGTCTCAGAGCTGACCCTATTAAACCGGAACATTTGCATACTAGGCATGCCACTTAAAGGCATACTGTAACGTAGCACGTAAGTTATATCACCAACCAAAAAAAAAAAAAAAAACTGTGAGCAAAACATTAATCCTAATTAAGTGGTAAACCTGACATTTGCCATTACTGTGAAACAATATACTGAATACTAAAGAGGTATATGGTATTTTGAAATTTATAAACAGTTCAGAAAGACCTTCTGATGCACTACACATCTTAACGTTGAAACTGGGCCATATAGTTATTCCATAAAGGTATTTGGAAGTGTGCCTGTCTGTCTTGTGCTGGCATCTCACTTACACTGGATCCCCTCATCTCTAACTGCATCCTGCTATGTAGCTATGACTGGAGCCCAGGACCAGTAGTAGCTATGTTGTTATTCCTGCCTGAATTGCCTTAATTCATCTCCAAAAAATGCATTCCTTGATTGACAGTGACCAGGTGAAGTCTTACAGGTTTGTATCGTAGGGCGTCCCGATAGGATCCGAAAAGGGCGGCCTGAGCCCGGAGAAAGGCCCGGGCCACCCCGCTGCCCGTCGCCGTCGACTGCTTTTTCAGCTTGCTCTTCAGCGTGGAGATCTGGGCCAGCGACAGGGACGGAGAGGAAGAAGAGAAAAGTTAAATTAACACCTTTGAAATTGGTGGAAAGACTCAAATCCCTATCGGGGTGTGAAGTGTCACATTTGCAGGTCAGCCAAAAAAAGCCTCTCTGCTCCCTGAAAGCTTATCCTTTGTGCTGCAAGGAGCACCTGCTGGTCTGTTAATTGAGGCGAAGTTGTGTGTGTGTGTGTATGTGTGTGTCTTGGAGGAGGAGGCTTGCAGTGCATAGTGCTTTTTTAAGGCTTCACAAATAGGCCCGACGTAAATAAAACATTAATTATAACGTCCACCATTTGCCGCTCCTCAAGAGCAGTCTGCCGCAGAATCAATACCACAACAACAAAAACATGCACAATACGCAGGGAAGCGCCCCTGCTTGTTAGTGACTGAGGACTTCCCTCCCAGGCACCGGTGCTGTCAGACACTGCCTGCTACACAGCTTGCGCCTAGTCGGACAATGGGTCTGGTTTGGTGGTGCTACCTTGATACCAAAAACATCACAGTCAGTTCCATATTATTACAGGCTGCTGCTAAGGGGAATTTACGCAAGTGATCGTTAGAAGCACAAAAAGAAACCTAAGCAATTATCTCAAAGCAGAGGATTCAGAGGAAATTTTGCTAGGTCATATTTATCTAATTAATGTACAGAGACTGGGAGGGACATGTGCCCCCAACATTTAAATTTGGTTTAAAATTGTCCCATCTTAATAAATAGACCTTTGCATTTAAATTATTAAGCCCCCCTCCAATAACAGACTTTCTCCTAAGCCCTTGAATCAGATCCAAGCCACTCCACCATGAATCTGACCGGTGTGTCTTTCTGAACATATGATTCTCACTAGAGGACACCTGATTGGACAACCACCCAAGTCCCTTTCCAATGGTGAATAACCATGAGCTGTCAGGAGGAGACAAACACACTTTTAATGATTCATAATTAATTTACTGAAAGTACCAATGTATCAGTAATTACAGATCATCTGCCTGTGTCTTTCAAAATTCGGGTTAAAAGAGCGTAGCTTTTTATTAGGCGTTATATAGGGATCACTGTTAATACAGTAACAATTCAAAAACCAAAACGCACTTTAAGTGTGACGCCTCCACCGGGTTTGATTTGTGTGCAAGCAGAGGTGAAGGCCCAGAAATACGATCCTCCAAAAAGCCCTAACTCATACCACGATGCACTTGGCATACATTTGACTCATGTTACGGGACAAAAGAACAATGAGAACGAAATTCACTACTGTCAAAATCATTCTAACAATGTCACTGTAAAAAGAACGCAAGTGCAAACTGTTTTTTTGAACGCAGCCGACCACCGGTCTAGGAATAAAGACATTTCATATATAGCTAAAGGTGGGTGGAAATACAGTAGAGACTTGTCTCTGGAAAAATAAAGAGTACCCAATTAAAAATGTTGAAAAGTGACGAAACAATAATATCACTGACATTTAAAAAACAAAACCAACAATTTGGGTCTGACAACGGCACGTGTTTATTATCTGGCACGCAGTGCTAGCTCCGGCACCGTTAATTAAATATTACCTTTTGAATAATACTAACAAGACACAAACGAGGCATCAGAGAGAAGCTTAGCACTACAGGTGATAAACCTATTTGGCAGTGACATTTTTTTAGTGTAAAGTCACATCAGCTATGATCTGATCAAAGAAAGATTCCCCCCATTGGGTCCAATTATAACTATGGTATCGAAGGAGGGGGGTGGGGGTGGGGGGAATCATTGAGTTATGATATTCATAATCTATGCAGGGAGGCCTTTCCAGTATAGGTCTTTTCCCCATAGCTGTGATCTTTTCAATTTACATCAAGGGAGGATGGAGCCAGATAAAAGTCTGCCGTCCAATTCGCTTAGCCCATGGAGGGCATACACTGAGCCTCATTAAACTCTATTCCATTAACTTCTGAACAGGGTTTGAAGTGCACCACGTAAAGATCATGGGTCAGGGGTCGCTCAGAAAACAGATCTCCATTTAACTCACCAGCTGGAGATGATAATTAGCAGGTGCATCACTGTCATTTTAAAGGATATTGGGCGCTTTTGCCGTGGGGTTTTACTAGACGTCAGCCACTGCTTGATAGGATTCTGAAAAGTAGCTACAGCAGGACTAGCAGTTTACAGCAATAGGCAATCCCCTGAATCAGACCCCCCATTACACAAGCCCACACATGCAAAATGTGCATCAACAAATACTCCTCTCTGGATACATTTAAAAAAAATAAACAAAATTATAAAACAAAAGCTACATTTAAAAGTTTAAAAGTAATTTGGTATGTTATTTCATACAAAAATAAAAAATCATAATTCTGAAAGTCCTATATAGCTGTGAGATTTATGTGGGGACACAACAGATAGAAGACTGCTGGAGACACACTGCACCCCACAGCATCCAGCAGGCCTGGGAGATATGTTTCTATATCAGCCTTTTACAGAAATGTCTGTCATCTTGGTTGTACTCTGCTTTGTCCCCATCTATCCTACAACACTGATCAGGGTTAAAAATGAATGGATATCCCTCTTCCTAATACTATTGCAAATCCTTCAGTTAGTTATTAATCTGTATATAAAAACAGACTAGCGGACAGTTCCACCATTGTAAGCGCTGTCACCTACTGCAATGTGCTTATTTGGATCAGTGACTCATCGCCGTCTGTCAGTGGAAATGTCAACAGGCCAAAGAAACAGCAGCTAGTGTATCTTACTCAGACTAAGAGTTACGGTGCTAATTTGTGCTGCAGTGTTTGTGGCATGCATGGATTCAAGAAGGACGTCAGAGCAGACGATGCACTTTCAGACACGCCCACTTTCATCATTTCTCTCACACATTTATATCCTGTACATTTAACCAAATGAAACTGCTTTCATGCTATATAGCTATATAACTATATCCCATTCATAACAGACAAGGTAAACAGTATAGTGGGAGAAACATGCACATGGCAAAACATTTTTTTCAACAGCAATTGACACAAAAACGTAAAGTTTTAAAGGTAAACTTTTAAGGACCAATTACAACACAATGCTAAATAGTGATTGAGAAAATAAACAACTACAGAAAACACAGAATATAAGTGCAAACTGCAACCACACACTTCAATCCATTTATGCGCTGCTGACCGAAAGCATATATACATTCATTTCAAAGTACAAAACCCCCCAAATACTGATAATCAGTGGTATTTTTTATATAAATATTTGTTGTATTGTAATGTGCAGTCTCTCTCTCTCACACACACACCATATATTCTTATCTTTATGGGGACACTCCATTCATTCCTATGGGCATAACCCTGATCCCAACTATGACACCCTTAACCCCTACCC